>CAUYLG010062638.1:0-96904 GCA_963573385.1 Cacajao melanocephalus | reverse complement strand
GCTGCGATCCCCTGTAGGAGGAGAGGCATTCTGATTTCGGATGTTCTCAGCTTTTTTGCACTGGTTTCTTCCCATTTTTGTGGATTTATCCACTGTTGTCTTTGTAATTGCCGACTTTCAGATTGGGTCTGAGTGGACGTCTGGCTTGTTGGTGATGAAGTTTTTTCTGTTTCTTAGTTTTCCTTTGGCGGACGCCCTTTCCCCGCAGAGCTAGGCTTTCCTGGGTTCAGCTGTGCTTACTGTGAAACTCTCAGTCCTCAGCGCTTCCAATTCCTGTTCTTGTAGGGGTGGGACCAGCCGAGCCTGACTCAAAGGGGGCCCAAGCACTGAGAAGCGCCGTGCCGCTCCAGGGCGCTGGCAAAACAGCCGCACCGGCCAAAAGAGTCGCGCTGGCGACCCGTGTGGCTCCTCTGCTGGGTGGCACCCAGTTTGTGGTCAACAGAAATTCATCTGAAATTGCAGTGTCCACTTGCTCTCTGTGCTTTCATTGGGAGCTACAATCCTGAGCTGTTCTTAATTGGCCATCTTGGATTTCTCTCTGCCTGGTGATGGAAGTTTTTTCTGTTTCTTAGTTTTCCTTTGGCGGACGCCCCTTCCCCACAGAGCTGGACCTTCCCGGTTCAGCTGTGATTGCTGTGAGACTCTCAGTCCTCAGCGTTTCCAATTGCTGTTCTCCTTGTGGGGATGGGACCAGCCGAGCCCGACTCAAAGGGCACCCCGTTCCGTATACTCCACACCGAGAAGCGCCGTGCCAGGGCACCAGCAAAACAGCCACGCCGGCCAAAAAAGTTGCACTGGCGACCCGTGTGGCTCCTCCGCTGGGAATCTCCCAGTCTGTAGGCAATAAAATTTCGTCTGAAAGTGCGGCGTCCACTCGCTGTCTGTGCTTTCACTGGGAGCTACAATCCTGAGCTGTTATTAATCGGCCATATTGGATCTCTCTCCCCGAATGGATTTCTTGATTGATAAAAGAATCATCTCAGAAAGGCAGGAAGGGACCAGGCAGTAAAGGGCTTTTGGGGCCAGACTGGGAACTGGATCTTTATCCATGCTCTTTCCACTGCCTTTGCAGAAGGGCAGAAGGTCCTTAGCCAAGCAGATAGGCACCATGGCACTGCTCCAGCTGTCACAGACAAAGGGGGGCTCAGGGAGAAGGTCTAGGTTCTTGGGTTCAGAGTCTCTGTGGAACTTAGGAGCCCTAGCTACAAAGAAGTCTGGGAAATACAGTTTTTTAGCTTTATCTGTGGCTATAAGACTGTAAGGGAAATAAAGGCATTTTACCCCAAAATAGATTTCTTTGACACATTTTGAAATGGCTGCTGCAAGGCCGGCATACAGAATGGCCTTGCAAAACTGTCTCTTGTTGGGGGAATTTGCACCTGTAGACAGTCTCCATTAATGCAACCAGACCTTCCCATTCTAGGCCTTTCCCAGACCTAGGAGAAATAGAGAGTTGGACACCTTTAAAAGCCTGAAAAGAAACATTCAGCCAGGTGCAGTGTCTCACAGCACTGCAGGAGGTTGAGGCAGATCACTTGAAGCCAGGAGCTTGAGACCAGCCTGGCCAACATGCCGAAATGCCATTTCTACTAAAAAACAACAATTAGCCGGGCATGGTGGTGCACACAAAATTGCAGAAATTGCAGTGAGCCAAGATAGCACCACTAAACTCCAGCCTGGGCAACAGAGCAATACTCTCAGAGAGAGAGAGAGAGAGAGAGAGAGAGAGAGAGACAGAGAAAGAGAGAGAGAGACAGAGAGAAAGAAAGAAAGAAGAAAGAAAGAAAGGAAGAAAGGAAGGAAGGAAGGAAAGAAAGAAAGGAAGAAAGGAAAGAAAGGAAAGAAAGAAAGAAAGGAAAGAAAGAAAGGAAAAGAAAAGAAAAGAAAAGAAACATTCACCATCTATTCTCTCTGAGGGCTTCTACCTATACGGTTTCTGAACCTCATTAGGAGGTGAAGTCTTCATACTGAAAGCTCCCGTGTTTGCATGTTAAACAAATGTATATGCCTTCTCTCATGTTAATTAATCTGCTTCATGTCTGCGTCAATGAAAAGAGTCAAGCTCTGTAAAATATTTGTAGAGATTTATTCTGAGCCAAATATGAGTGACTAATGGCCCATGATACAGCCCCAGGAGATCTGGAGAATATATACCCAACGTGGTCAGGCTACAGCTTGGTTTCACACTTTTTAGTGAGATATAGGACATCAGTCAATACATGCAAGATGTACATTGGTTTGATCAAAAACGTAGGGCAACTCAAACTGGGCGCTTCCAAGGCATAGGTGGATTTGCAAATTGTCTGATTGGCAATTGGTTGAAAGAATTATCATCTAAAGACCCAGGTTCAATAGAAAGGAATGTCTGATATGATAAGGGGTTATGTCCAGAAGTACAGACAAATACTTACAACCAGCTGATCTTCAGCAAAGCACACAAAAACAAAAACTGGGGAAAGAACATCCTATTCAGTAAACGGCACTGGGAAAGCTGGATAGTCACACGTGGAAGAATGAAGCTGGGTCCCCATCTCTCCCCTTATATGAAAATCAACTGAAGGTGGATCAGAGACTTAAATCCAAGACCTGAGACCATGACAATTCTAGAAGCTAACCCAGTAAAAACTCTTCTGGACATTGGCCTGGACAAAAAAATTATGACTAAGACCCTAAAATCAAATGCAACTAAAATAAAAATAAATAAATGGGACCTAGTTAAACTAAAAAGCTTCTGTACAGCAAAAGAAATAATCATCATAGTAAACAGACAGCCCAGAGAATGGGAGAGAATACTTGCAAACTATGCATCTGACAAAGGACTAATATCCAGAACCTACAAGAAACTCAAACAAATCAGCAAGAAAGAAAAGCAATGATAATCCCATCAAAAAGTGGGTAAATGACATGAATAAACATTTCTCAAAGGGAACATACAAATGGCCAGCAAACATATGAAAAAAATGCTCAACCTCAATTGCTAATTATCAGGGAAATAAAAATTAAAACCACAATGAAGCCTGGGTGCAGTGGCTCATGCCTGTAATCCCAGCACTTTGGGAGGCTGAGGCGAGCAAATCGCTTGAGGTCAGGAGTTTGAGACCAGCTTAGCCAACATGTTGAAACCCCATCTCTACCAAAAATATAAAAAATTAGCCAGGCTTGGTGGCATGTGCCTGTAATCCCAGCTACTTGGGAGGTGAGGCAGGAGAATCGCTTGAACCTGGGAGGCAGAGATTGCAGGGTGCCATGATCATGCCACTGCACTCCAGCCTGAGTGACAGAGTGAGACTCCATCTCAACAAACAAACAAAACAAAGCAAAACAAAACAGAAAAACACAATGAGATACCACCTTATTCCTGCAAGAAGAGCCATTACTAAAAAGTCAAAAAACAATACACTGCTGGTGGGAATGTAAATTAGTACAACCTCTATGGAAAACTGTGTGGAGATTTCTTAAAGAACTAAAAGCAGATCTACCATTCAATCCAGGATTCCCACTACTGGGTATCTACCCAAAGGAAAAGAAGTCATTCTATGAAAAAGACACCTGCACACGCATGTTTATCACCACACAATTCGCAATTGCAAAGATATGGAGCCAACCTAAGTGCCCATCAACCAATGAGTGGATAGAGGAAATGTGGTGTATGTACCATGGAATACTACTCAACGATAAAAAAGAATGAAATAATGTCTTTTGTGGCAACCTGGATGAAGCTGGAGGCCATTATTCTAAGTGAAGTAACTCAGGAATAGAAAACCAAATACTGTATGTTTTCACTTATAAGTGGAGCTAAGCTGTGGGTATGAAAAGCATATGGAGCGATTTTGTGGATGTTTAAGAATAAAAATGGAGAGAATGGGAAGGAAGTGAGGGATCAAACAAACTACATATTGGGTACAATGTACACTACTTGGGTGATGGGTGCACTAAAATCTCAGACTTCACCACTGTGCAATTCATCTATGTAACCAAAAACCACTTGTATCCCCAAAGCTATTGAAATAAAAAAATTAATAAAAAAACCATTAACCAAAATTATATACCAGCTAAGCTTTATATAATTCAAGTAGAGGTTAGAGTTTTTGCCTTAATTTTAGATTTTGTTGAGGTAAATATGTATGTTAATGATTTTAAAGGTAATGATTAGATTTGGGCATTTTGGAATACCCATCACCTCTGATCTTTACACATCATATGCTTATATCAAAATATCACATGTGCCCCATATATATATATACAATTATTATATATCCATAAAAATAAAAATCGAAAGATAAAAAAAGATAAGGGGTTGTGGAGACCAAGGTTTTATCTTGCAGATGATGGAGGCTCCAGGTAGCAGGGTTCAGAGCTCTTATCAGACCTAACAAGGTGGCAGACACTTAGTTAACTTTCTCCTGCATCAAGGAAAAGACTTGGAAAGGAAAGGAGATTCTCTACAGAATGCAGATTTTCCTCACAAGAGACAGCTTTGCAGGGCCGTTTCAAAATATGTCAAAGAAATATATTTGGGGTAAAATACTTTATTTCAGGGTCTGCTATCTGTCATGCGATGCTATACTTGAGCCAGACTGGAATTTGGTGTCTTGTTGCTATAGAAAGTGTGTTTTGTTTTGCAGTCTTATGATCTCTGTGTTAATATAAATGCTGGTCAGAGGTGCTTAAATTCCAAAGGGAGAAGGGTATAGTGAAGTGTGCCCATCCCCGCCTCCCGTGGGTGCCTGAACCAGATCTTCAGGTTTACTTTGGAATGTCCTTGGCAGAGATGGAGGAGCCCATCGGTCAACTGGGGGGCTTAGAATTTTATTTTCTGTTTGCATTTGTGATTTTTCAGTGAACCTTTAAGGGGCCACAGGCTTTGGCCCCACAACAGAAACACAAGCTGAAGGAAGAGGGCTGTGGTGAGTCTGGGGATGTGGAGTGATTCTGTCTATACTATATTTGCCCCTACAAATATGGCTTCCCAAACTCTTCCAATAAAACTTTCAAGAAGGAAAGATAAAAAGAAAATAAAAAAAAATACTATGAACGGTGTAGAGGTAAAGCCTGAAACCACTCTCTATAATCCTAATGTTTCTTTTTTGTCTCATGTTTGATCTTAAAAGTTAATGTTGATATTGACTTCTACTCCATAATATGTCTATGCTTACTTACATAAGATTGTGGGGTTTTCTCCTTGACGTTTTCTAGCAAAATGGATAGGCTGAATAAAAGGAGCACCTTTATGCAGCAACTTCTCACACCCCTGGCTTGCTGCGGAACACTGCCTGTCCCAGTGGCACAGGTCTAATCTCAAAATCGAGGCTCAGCACAGGAGGCCACGTGAATTCTGGATTCACACAGGAAAGAGTTCAAGGAAGAGAACAGGCAGTAAAACGAAAGCAAGTTTGTTAAGAAAATAAAGCGATAAACAAGAGTGGCTACCCTGCAGGGAGAGGAGCTCCAAGGGCTGCTGGTTGGCGATTTTTATGGTTCTTTCTTGATCATGTGCTAAATAAGGAGTGGATTATTCACAATTTTCTGGGAAAAGAGCAGGGAATTCCCAGAACTGAGGGTTCCTCCCCTTTCGAGGCCATATAGGGTAGCTTCCAAAAGTTGCTGTGGCATCGGTATACTGTCATGGCACTGGCGGGAGTTTCTCTCAGCATGCTAGTGCACTATCATTAACACGTAATGAATGAGCGGAGTGAGGACAGTCAGAGGTTGCTTTTGACACCGTCTTAATTCTGGCTTGTGTCAGCCGGCTTCTTTACCACATCCTGTTTTATCAGCCGGATCTTTGCGACCTGTCCTAAGAAACAAGTCTTACCAAACTCCTATCTCACCAGCATGAGAGGCATGGGCTGAAGCCACAGTGGCAGAGGGGTTGGGGTCATGCAGGTCCCTGGGGCTCACACAGGTCCCAATGCCACCAGAAACTGAGCCAAAAATTCTCTAGTGCTAAGGTTTCCACTCTTTCCTTTGGTAGGGTCAGGAACAGGCAGGAGGAACTCCCGAGGGGGTTGCTGTGTATTGTTCCTTCTCAAAGGAGCTGGAGAAAGTAGAGCCGTGTGAGTATTCCTGTTATCTCTGCTATTTTTCATGTGCAATTTCCGCTGTATCACATAACTCCCTATCAGTTTGCAAATTAATTCAACCTCTTTTCACAATAGTGGTTACTTCCCGTTTGTAATTCTCAAGCTCTTACCCACAAAGCATTGAACATTCTTATTAAAGCTTGTTTAAAGATGTCTTCCTTTGATAAAGTGGCAATTATCAGGTATATGGGTTGTGCCTAATAATCATTTATCTCTTATGATCAGTGGGGTTGATTTAGCTTCTGAACACTATGAATCCGAAGGCTTCCCAGACAACAGCAGCATCACCAAATGTGACCGAGTCATTGTTACTGCGATGATAATAGATGAACCTTAGGCAGTAACGGGATTCAAGAACACCATGAACCCCTAGAGTTCTTCCTTTCTGTCTTAGAATTGTTAATGGGAAATAGTCCAGATTCTAATTTTGCTGTTCTCTTATCTCTGCTCTGGGAACTCAAGAACGCCTTTGTCAGTGCTGATTAATTGCCTGGTTATACTTTTTGAAAAGTACGTATCTTGAATCAAGAGAACTATATGTATTTGCTGCAGTCTCCCCATACAAATCCCTAGAAAATTAAGAAAATGTATCTTTTTAAAATTCATAACTATGTTGGAAGCAGGAGAGGATGCTGTTAGTGAAAATTACAAGAGATGCCTGAAAATCAGAAGGCAAATGAGATCACATTGAAGGGGGAAACCAAATCCCGAAACAGGAAAAGGAAGAACTCTTAAAAGAGAGAGAGGTATTTTAGGGGAAGCTCCAAGTTTGAAGAGGCAGGTACAGATGTCTGAACTGGCTCTGGTTGGAATATGGCAGGAGAAACAGCCCCTTTTCTTATGCCAAGCAAAAGATGACAAAGGTGTCATCAGTCAGGTGGGAGCAGTAAGCGTAGATATTTAGTCAAGAGACATCACCATTCTCGTTCCTGTGTTTCTTCATTTTGCCAGCTTGGGTGTCTCTCCAGAAGCCATTGTCCAGGTTTGGCTCATCCAGCTGACACTGTAGTTTCTCTGCTTTCTTCTGCAGCTGTTCTTCTGCTCCTCTTTCTCTAGCACCTGTGTCAATGGACTTTGCCCTGCCAAAGATAGACGCCCCTCAACTGGGCTAGGGAGTGCTAGAAGAGGAATCATCTTTCTTGTGAGTGCTCTGAGGCTTTAGATTCAGTTCTGGCGTTTGGGAGGGACCCCTGTCATCACGCCTGTAATCATCCCGAGAGTAATCACTTCTGGAGCTCCGTCACCAATTGCCTTGTCTGTCTTACTCGTCTTCATAGCGGTCCCGCCTCCTCTGCAGTCATCATCTCTGAGCGCCCACTGCCAAATGCTCTTCTGCTCGTGTCTGTTGTGGAATCACAGTCTCTACCAGAGTCTCTGCCGTCTCAATCATCATGTCACTCCTGGCCCCCCAATCAATCCATATCCTGGAGTGAGCCATCTCTATACCTGTCCTGTACCCATCATGATACTGGCGTGAATTGCAGTGATCTCCACACTTACCTCCAAAGCTATTGTCACCCCTTCTAGGCAGGTAGTCATCAAAGCTGTCTGTGGCAGGATGGCTCCAGTATATCTGTTTTGTCAGGATCCTGATTCCTATCCTGGCCAAGAGAACAATCATCCCTGTATTTATCCTGTGCTTGGTCAGCAATGTCCATTCTAATTATCCTGTTACCTAGAGACTCTTCACTGAGACCCAGGGAACTGAACAGGGAATCCAGGTCCTCAGACTCAGGGTAACTAAAACTTTTCAACCTCTCTGGAATGCTGGGTTCACGTGGTAAATGCACTGTACTGATATTTAATCCTCAAAAGAATTCCTTAATTGAATCTTCTGTCCCCTCATAGAGAAGGTTCCCTAGAAGAGCATGCAGGGTGATGATTTGGGAAGATGTCTCCAATCAGTATGGGGTCCCCTGGCAGCCCATGGAGCAGTGAGAAGGATGGAATGGTCGATTGGAGGTGTCCTATACACATCGTCATCATTACTGTGTGTGTCAAGTGGTTGAAACATCTCCTTCTGGCTCGTCTGTTTCATCGGCCCAGTCTGGGGACATAGACGCCTCCTCCACCAGTGCCCCCATCCTCAGCCAGAAAGTCTATTAGGAAAATAGTCTTTCCCTTCTTCTCCTTTTCTGAGGCCGCTGTGTTAGGAGAGGGAGAGAAAACACAAAGACTTGATTTAACGTTTGAGGGTTACTTTTAGCAAGGTGGAGATGTAGGGAGATTGTGTCCCAGGATTGGGTAAAAGAAAGGCACCATTAGAGAATTATCAAATATTCAATGTGGCTAGACAGTAGATCGCCTGTGAATCTAGGAAACTAGATGGAGATCTTTCAGGGGCAGACCACAAAGGCCCCACAGGCTATGCTGTTGAGCTTGGACCTCCTCCCATTGGTGACAGGAAATCATTGAAAGGTTTTAAGCAGGGGCACAGCATGATTAGACTTACCTTTTAGTAAGATTCTCGGGACAGTGGCTGACAAATTCCACTGGCAAAGCATTTCAAACATGACTGCAAATCAGACCAGATGTCATCCAACCACATAAACCAGGAGGAGGAACAAGAGCAGTGACAGCCATAGCACTTTTATTTTTCTTAAGAAATGACTTAAAAATTACAGAGTAAGTAGATTAACAATGAAGACCACATATGTATGTCTCCAAAACCTGAGAATTCTGCAAGAGAGACTCAGCTCCAGATGATTACGCTGGGTCTTTCTCCAACCTGAGCATAAGCCAGGAGTGGGCAAAGCAGGTCTGGAAGAGCTCTGCCTGAAAGAGGACTCCCAGCTCCATGCTAGGGGTCCGGGCACCCTCAGAGCAAGCCACAGAATCACTTTTGGTCAATGAGGACATGCCTCCTTCTCTCCTTTTCTGTTTTCCTGAGTGGAGTGTTGGAAATAGGGACAAAGCACAGCATAGAAGACAAAGAAAATGTCGTTTATGTTCATGAAAAACTGAACCCTAATTATACCTCTGGGAGCCAGTGGGAGTCATGAAATAGTGCGCCTCGGATGATCAATTTGTTAATAGATGCCAGCCACAGGGTACATATTTTCTGTGCCATTTATAAAGGCTTTGACAGACAGAAGCTGCTTGCATCAGTTCACAAAATTATATGATATAAAGGGCATTATGGTAATTCTTCTGGAGATGTTCATTTAGTATCTGGTCATGAGAATGCCTCTCCTTTTATTAGTGCAATATTCCAGCAAATGCAATCTACAGCTTAGCAGGGGCTCTCAAAAGTGTACTCATTAACTTTGGCTCAGACACCAGGGATACACTTTGCTGCCATTTAAAATTAATTATTTGTAATATGTTTGTTAAGAAAATGGTTTTAAAATTTTATTTCTGTCTCTCAATTTAGGAGTGATAGCTCCTAAATTTCAATCACATGGACTGAATGACATAGACAAGGTCGTGGTTTTCAACCCATCTGAGATGGAGAAAGCTCAGAGTATGTTTTCCCATGGCAAAGGCCGAATTAGATCCACTTTCCAACAGGACAGCAAGCTTTCCAAGAGCAAACGATCCTCCAGGTGAGGCGAACATGGAAAAATGGAAAGATAAAACCAGCTAGTTGTTTTGTAAGAGGGAGAGCAGGTACATATAAGCAAGGTTCTTCAGCCTGAAACCAAGTTCAGCAACTCAGCCATGTTGAGCTTTGCCCACATTGGTTCAGGCTGAGCCCTGTAAAACTCCTGATATTATACTGGTTTTGACCAACATCAATTATTGCATATGCTTCAACCTAATGCTCCAGGAACAAAGGCATGACCACCTAGAACTTGGCGTAAACTGCAACTGCCTTAACTCCAAAGCCTTAAACTCTGTGGCTGCAGCCTCCTGTCCTCTAAATCTCTCGTTTCCTCACTGCTACCACAAACCCACGTAAAGCCAGGTTTGTTTACAGCTGTTCAGGCCCAGGTCGCCACAAGTCCCCAGGCATCTCTGAAAGCAACTCCCACAGATACCTCCGTATAATTATTTTTTTTTATTTTTAATTTTTATTTTTTATTTATTTTTTTTAAAGAAAAAGAGAGGAAAGAAAGTGAGAGTGAAAGAAAGAAAAAAAGAATGTAAGAGAGTTTTTTATTTATTTTTATTTATTTTTATTTTTTATTTTTTTTATTCTTTTACTTTCCTAATCAAGTTGCTTTCACTTTACCCACCGTGAATTCTTTCTTGTGTGGGATTCAAGAACCCCCTCTTGGGATCTGGATCGGGGCCCCTTTCCAGGAACATCTTTCTTGCGACCACTGAGGGACTATAGTGCAGAAACCCCTGACCCAAAGGCTAACTTTGGATAAATGGTGGGGTCTGGTCATTTCTTTCTGGTGAACCACAGAAGAGATGATACTGAAGAATAACCCCCACATCCCCCTCCCACTCCCACAATCATTTGAAGGAAATAGACTGCAGCACTGCTTGGCTGGCCAAGTGGTGAGGTACCAGGTAAAGGGTGGGATTGGGTTAGAGGCCCAACTTAGGGGAGTTAGAGTCTCTCCTAAGACAGAGGGCTAAAGGCTCTTCTCAATAAAAGGCAAGGACACTTGACCAACCTTGGGTTTGAAGCCCAACTTAGGAGGGTTAGAGTCCTTCTTAAGTCTTAGGGGGTTAGAGGCCTTTTTCAGTAAAGTCTCTCTTGGCTAAGAACAGGTTTGGTGCTATGGGACGTTAACTGCTATTCTCTTGGATTAATCTGTCTTGCACTCTTTGCTGATGGTAGTGGGTGACAGGGTTATGCATGTACAGGATCATGGGCCATGGGGAGTGTGGGAAGTGGAAAAGTTTCTTTTTAAAATTTCCTTTCTTGTAAAAGAATAAGTGTGCAAATAACTTTGTTAAGCCCTATCCTATGTAGCTGTTAAATATGCCATGCTTACAGGCACGTAGTACATTCTATGTTCTTCTACTTTAACCAAGATATCTGTGCTGGACGTGCTCACAGGCATGTCCTAGCTCTCCATTGCCCTTTACCTGTTTAGAAAAGTTTTAAGTTATTAGCCAATTGGGTTTTAGTTTAGATTGTGAGGTCTGGCTCCAGCCAACAGAGATCAGACACGGCAGTAAGGACAACCCCAGATGTGTAAGGGATACATTTGTCTGCTTCTCCTTCATTCATTGTACTCTTGTGGCAAGATGGCAGTCCAGGAAGTAAAAATTTTGTTGCTGAAAGATCCTTTGTCTCAGTGCTAATTTTCATTGTGGCACCGAACATCTATTTCCAACAGGGAGCATTTTCCTCCCTAAAAGGGGAACTTGAGAGGTGATGGGACTGCTGGGAAAGATCCCTTCAGGACTGAGAAGGCGCTCGCTGAACTTTTCAGTGTTGCTGCAATGGGCGAGTCTTTCCTTGGCCTCCCTGAGCACCTGTCTTTTCCACCTGCCTCAGACAATGCTTCCCTCTCTCTCTCTCTCTCTGTCTGCAAACTGGTTGAATGAATGGTAAAATCGCTGTTTATCTCTTCTGTGAAGTTTTGATGAATGGAAAAAAGAATTTCTGAGGCTAGTCTTAAGCTGTAGGGAATCTGGTGTGCTTTGCGGATCTCTCTGTATGGTTCTGTCATGGAGAGGAATACCTCAGGATAGAATGTGGGCCTAGGACACCTGTAAGTCCACTGTTCAAGACAGTCTAGTAAACTGGTCAGTTACAAACTTTGCTGCTAGTCCCTAAAAAAAACTGGATGAGGTTTCCCTCTTGTTTTGTATGTCCTTGGGAGCTTGACCCTGTAAACATGTGGTCATGCTTTCTCTTTTCACGATGGAGGCCTGGGTTCAGGGTTCAATCCCTAGCTTAAGGGATGAGCCTTTCTGATTGATATTTGGGTGACCTTTGCAATTTTTAAATTCTCTTTCCCTCCACAAACCATCTTAAATTTTTTTTTTCTCAGAGCCCCTGTGAGGTTACTTTTGGTAAAGTTTAAAAGCCAGAAATATCAGCTGTTTGGCCTGGCTAATGTTGAGCAATAAGAAATTTAAAAGGACTTTTCAAAAGAGTGCTATAGCAAATTTCAGCTTAATTAAAAGCAGATGTTCAAGTTTAACAGCCCTAGGGATTCCTTAGGAAAAACAGAAGAGGCACTACAGACCCCCGTTTTGGGAAAAGCCTCTGTTTTCCTTGTGAAACTTCAGGAATTGAAAGTGAATAGATGCCTTTCAAAATCTAAGGTTTTGTTTTCCTTTGTATTGCCTTATCTGACGTTTTTTACTTTTGGTGGGATCAGAAGTTACTTCACATTATGAGAGAACTCTGGTGTGTAATAACAAGGTAGGAAATATACAAGGTAGGAAATATACTTTTAGGGATTTCTAATAGCAGTTATGGGGGATGCTTGGCTTTTTGCACATTGGAATCAGAGAAGCATGCTCTTGGCCACCTAGGAAGTGTGGAGATGTCCTCACCCCCTACTGAGAAATAAGACTCCATCGGGGGATGGGCTGATTCCCTCTTTTTGGGATCCAGGATCTGGTATAAAAATGGGACTCTTAATTTTTGGGGATCTGTTTTGAGCTCCAGTTGTGCCTGCCTATTAGGTCCTAAAAATTGCACACTTTAAAGAGAAACTTAAAATCTGGTGAATCAAAAAAACTTACAACTACACAATCTTCTGCTTGTTGTGTGTGTGACGTTTATATCTAAAAGAGCTTTACTTAATTGGTTTAAAAATAATAAGAGCTTAAATGAAATATTTTAAAAGAAAAAATTGTAATGCCTTTTAGTTCACATGACTAGTAATCTTTGGGAAATAAAACAGCTTTAAAGGTTATTGGTAAAATAAAGACATTTGGTCTAAATTAGGCAGGTCAGATCTTAAGTTTGCTAAATGCTTTAAGGTCATAAACTGCTTCTTTGAATTTTAAAAACTGTTCAATTTATTTTGAAGCATTAGATTTAGATAAAGCCTGTGGTGTTAGCCATGCCCCCAGCTGTGCTGAAAAAAGACTTTATCTACTGTCCTAGGCTCCACACCTAGTATGTAATTAAAGTTGCATGCTTAACAAGGTTTTCACTGGAAGCAAAAGCCACTAAGAGTTAACAGTGTAACAAGTGTTTGAGACTACTGAAGAAACAATTTTACATGCAACGTGTGTAAGAAAGTGAAATGTGTTTTTGGTAAAAGCTAATAAGTCATGGGAATGTGGATTTTTCTTGCCTAAATTAAAGGGTTAAAGGATTGTTTTAAATCAGATAAGATTAATTGTAGAAGAAATTCTGTGTGTGGAAATTGGCTAAAATTAAAGGCGTATTATTCAGCTTTTCTATAAACTGAACATTGAATAAAAGCACAACAGGTTTTTCTTAGAGCACTAATCTGCTCTTTAACGAAAAATTGTAAAGGGTTTGTAAAGGTTTATGAAAATCTTATGCTGAAACATAAAATTGGATAGATTTATTTATACAGTTTTATTAAGAATTGGGTTTAACGTTAATAGTACACTAATGTAAAAGCAAAATTTGACTTATTTGGTATAAAAAATTATACGGGAAGCACTGTCATATATGAAATAGTATTTGGCTTTCTTTGGGCTATATTTGTATAAATATGTTATTGGTATGTGTTCCAAAATAAAGGGAAACTCTTGTAATTCTGGTACAGCTTAGTGTAGATTATTAATAATTATAATTGTTACATAAAATCATTGTATGCCACAGAAGTAACCAAATTTCCTTGTCAATCATGTTTTTGACTGTGGCTGTCCTAAAATGTTTGTCATCCATGGACAATTGTTGCCTTGTTTTAATCCTCTTTAGAAGGTGGTTGATAATCAGCTATAAACTCTAATCATGTTCTTAAATGCAGGTTTCTGATAACTTTGGAAACTGTGATATTAGAATAGAGGAAAAAACTTTCAGGACTCTCATGGAGAGCTGAAATGTTCATGAATATCCAACAGAAGAGGAGTTTACTGCATGGATTGAACTTTAACCAGGAGATTAAAGTAATCTTTTTTACTTTTTGCTTAAAATGTTGCTAATCCTTTGTTTTGTTTTTCAGAAGCAAGAAAACTTTTCTTTTGAGCTATTTACAGCTTTTAACAATTGAGTAAAGTATATTCCTGTGAACAAAATTTGAGCATATTTGTTTCTCTCTACCTGATTTCTCCAAAATTTGGAAACTATCTATGAGTATCTTAACTTGTGGCAATATAGTTATTTGCCTAAGTGTAATAAGAATCTGTTTTCTTTTGTAACAGGACACAATTGGAGAAATTGGCTATTTACCAAGGCTTTGACTGGAATGGTGTGTTTTCCTTTAAGGAATTAAACTTGCCTTATAAGAGCTGATAAAAGGCCCTTGGGAAAAATGGCCTCATACCTTGTCTACACAGTCCCTGTACAGGGTTCCTGACCTGTGGTAAGTAAAGAATGTCACTTTCTAATAGGCCCAGGAGCCCCAAGTAATCTTGGAACCTCAAGAGGAGACCCAACTTATCTTGGAATCTCAAGAGGAGAGGAATTTACTCAATTCTTAGATATTTGATGGTACAAACTCATGGCTGGAGTCATCTTTTAAAAAGTCTTATCTGAGATTCCTTATGGAACAGAGTTCCATCAAAGCCAATTAAAAAGTTTATATGAAAAATAATTATTCTTGCTGCACTTTATATAAATAATTAGGCCAAGTATACTAAAGCAAATCAGTTTTAACCATGATTTGTCTTTAGCAAAAAAGGGAAACTGGAGAAAGAAAATTATGTTTCAAGAACTATGGTACACTTGTTATTAGATTCTAGTCTCATCAGTTGTTTTTGAGTTTTTTCCAGCAATTTAGGCTGACCCTGCTTATTCCTGTAAACCAATCCATGATCTTTGGCTGCTGCTCAAAAGAAACAAAAAGCATGAGTAATGTAAAAATCTGGATCAGTATTGTAATTCTGGGCACATTGGAATCAGCTAGAAACCCCATATCAGCTTGGTTTCAACAGTGGCCCCTTTTATGAAAAGTCTTCTTATTTAGTCTACTTGGAATAATATTTACTTATTTTGCTTTACTGTTTTGGAATATATTCCTGTAGTACTCTTTGTGTATAGGAATGCAGGACAAGCTTACACAATGTTTTCTTAAATTAAACACTTATTAATCTTCCAGATATCACCTTTTATTGGAACTCAAGAGTTATGAATGGCCCTCAGCATACCAATGCTTTCTGACTGAGCTTCTCTCTATCCTGAATATAAGAGACCCAATAGTTAGACAGGAATATCATTGCCCTTATTTGGCCTGAAGAAGTTATGGAAGATGGATCTTCATCCTTCTGTAACCCTTAGGATTGAGGGTTCTCTTATAAAATGGAGGGGGAAAATGTCAGAGGACTTTGAACTAGAGCAACTCTATCTTGAATAGGGGCTGGGTGAAATGAGACTGAGACTTACTGGGCTGCATTCCCACATGGTTAGTCATTCCAAGTCACAGGATGAGAGATAGTTGGTTGGCACAAAATACAGGTCATAAAGACCCTGCTGATAAAACAGGTTGCAGTAAAGAAACCAGCACAAATCCACGAAGACCAAGATGGTGACAAGAGTGACCTCTGGTTGTCCTCACTGTTACACTCCCACCAGTGCCTGGCAACATCAGGAACTTACCGTATGTGGTCTAAAAAGGGGCAGCATAAATAATCCACTCCTTGTTTAGCATATAATCAAGAAATAACCTTAAAAATAGGTGACCAGCAGTCCTCAGGGCTGCTCTGCCTATGGAGTAGCCATTCTTTTATTCTGTTACTTTCCTAGTAAACTTGCTTTCACTTTGCTCTATGAACTCTGTCCTGAATTCTTCCTTGTGTGGGATCTAAGAACCCTCTCTTGGGCTGTGGATTGGGACCTCTTTCTGGTAGCACTTGTATAAAACTTGGAAATCACCAAAAGTACAAAAAGCAGAAGTAAATAAATTGATCCCCCTGGGCCACAAATGTTTCCATAAACCATTTTGTTTATTTCCTTCCAGTCTTTCTTTCAGGCACATTTCCCATTTGTGGTTGAGAACATGCAACCTGTGACCTCAACTCTGTAACTTGTCTTTTCCCCCTCTACATTTTATCATATGCATTTTTTTCATGTGATCGGAAACTCTTTCCAATCATCGTTTTAGTGACTGTACAATGTTCCATCATATGGACGTGCCATAATTTTTTCCACTCTTCCTTATCCCAGAACATGTGGGTTGTTTCTAGCTTTGTTTGTTATGAGTGATTCTGTCATGGGCATCTTTGTGCAGAGAGTGCTCATATGTCAGATTAGTTCTCTGAGACAGATTCCTCCCAGTGAAATTGTAGGAGTTAAAATAACTATTTTAAGGGTATTGCCAAATTACTTCGAAAAAAGCTATGCCAATTTGTACTCTCACTAGCAAAGTAGGACAGTACTTGTTCCAGTTTTTTTGTTTGTTTTTTAGAGATGGAGCCTTGCTCTGTCACCCAGGCCAGAGTACAGCGGTGCAATCATTGCTTGCTGCTGGAACTCCTGGGCTCCAGTCCTCCTCCCTCAGCTTCCCAAGTAGCCAGGACTACAGGTGTGGTTCCAGTTTTGTAAAACAGATGCTCCTGGAGTTGCGATGGGGCTACATCCTGATAAACCCACAGTATATCAAAAATATTGTTAAGTTGAAAATGCGTTTAATCCACCTAACCTACTAAACATCAAAGCTTAGCTTAGCCTGCCTTGAACATGCTCAGAACACTTACATCAGCCTACAAGTGGGTAAAATCGTCTAACACAAAGCGTATTTTTTAATAGTGTTGAATAGCTCATATACTGCATATGGCTAGCCCGGGAAAAGATCAAAATTCAAATTCAAAGTATGTCAAAATTGTGATGGTTTCACACCATCATAAAGTTGAAAAATTGTAAGTTGAACTATCCTAAGTCAGAGACCATCTGTATTTATCTTGGCAGTATGTAGATTCATGTTGGGGTGTCGAGGGGAGAGTTAGCACATATCTCACGTGTTTATCTGGCTCTATGAAAGGGAGAAATCGCCCTGCGCCCCACCACATTGCAGGGGGCTTCCTCCAAGCTGCATAATCAGCTGCCTGCTTCTCCCCAGTCCCTGCCCCCCTGCATCCCTCCAGATTTGCCTAAACCTGGTGCAAGCTCTGTCCCTCTCCTGTGACAGTTCAGCCCTCACGCCTTTTGCCTGTCTGCCCCACCCTCTTCAGAGGCTGGGTCTATTGCTCCAGGTCACCCATGCACTGTGTTCAAATCCTGCTCCTGCCTCCTGCCCTAACCTCTGCCTGTGTGACCTGGGCAAGTTATTTTATCTCCCTGTGCCTCCGTTTCTTCCTCTGTAAGTGGTGATCAAAATTGTGCCTACCTTCTTGGGCTGTTGTAAGAATTAAACAAATTCAACATATGTGAAGCACTGAGCACATAGTAAGCACTGATATATGTTGGAACCATCTGCTTCCATCGCGGGATGTCAGGGGATGGTTTGTAGACTTTATTACAAGTTTGGGCCCCACAGGGAGCCTGTGGCCCTGTCCATCTTCTGCCTCTCTGTGTTCCCAGCAGGGCAACCAGAGCTGGTCCTTCATCCTCCACAAGAGCGGCTTCTGCGGTGACACCAATGCCTGGTGTGTGGCTGCAGCTCCAACAAGCTCTCTGTACCTCCCGCCCTTTGAGCCCAAAAGTGACTGTTTGTCATCACCCCAGGCAGGTTTTGGGGAAGGTGATGGCAGAGAATGGCTGGCAGGATCATCAGGACAGCTAGATGTTCTTAGGGCAACTGAGTCCTGCTTCCTGCAGGCAGAAGGAAAACAGTCTCTGAGTCAGAGGTTCCCAGAGGGGTGCTCAGCAGAGGCTCCTACTGCCTTGCATGGCACAGGGAGGTGGCCACTGGGCCCTTCCTTTTAGGACACCAGCAGCTGTGGTCCTGACCCCTGTGGAGAGTGGTCAGTCCAGCAGGGGATGGACTAGCCTAGTCTGCTTAAGGGAGCCAGGTGCTCAGGACATGGGTTACCCAAGGGATAGTAATCGACTAAGTCTTTCAGATGATGCAGTTTGAGGCCAAGCACTCCCTTCTATCTAAGAGCTGGCAGGCCTCCCAGTCTGCCAGCCACTTCCACTGTTTAAACAGGAAGGATTTAGCCCAGGTGGGTCGGGGGAGAGGCTCTCAGCCTGATCTCCAGGACTGCCCCACAGCGGGCCTGCCCTCCTGCCATCGATAGGAAGCTGGGGAATCTGAAGGCCTGGATGTTCCTGCTGGAACCACACCAGAAGCCCTTGGAAATCCCATTGCTCCCTCTCAACCCTTGGAGCTGTGACCATGTGCACTCAGGCAAGATGTGATGTGGACGGCAGGAGGGAGGCCCCACAGACCCTGCTTTCACTGGGAGCCTCGTCATGGAGACACTGCGTTTCGGCTGCAGCTAAAGCACTGGCCAGGCCTCTTGCTGTGTTCTGTGTTCTGAATCTCAGCCGGTGCATGCGAGTGGCTGGAGCAGAAATCCCACTCTGAACTAGGGCTGTGAGGGAGCCTGGGAAATGCTGGACCCACGCTTCAGCTTATGCACTGTGAGGAGCATGGCAGAGGATGTCTTTCTCCACCTGCTTCATCCACTCAGTGCTGTCATCCCGCCATCTTGGAGCATTGACTGTCCTCTCTGCCTTAGTGCCATCTGTCTCCAGTGACAGACGGGAGCATTTGCTCCCAAGGGTAGGGTGGAGTCAGGCCCCAGGGAATTTATACCAAGACCTGCTTCCCCCTGCCTCTCCCTTGGTGAAGTCAGGAAAACTTCTCTCCTTTTTCTTGTATTTTTCTCACAACCAGGTCCCTTGGACTCTTACCTTCAAGCACCAGTGCTCCTAAAAATATTTCCTGCAAATAGAGACAGTGCTGTCCCCAAGAGGAATTCTGGGGATGAAAAGATTTTCCATCTCATTACAGGTGTAATTGCTCTTTTCTTGCTTTGTTTGCAAGCCATAGAAACACACACAGACTAGCTTAAGCAAGAAACTAAATTTACTGGCTCATAGAACTAGAAAGTCTGAGGTAGACTTCAGGTGTGGCTGGATGCAGGTGCTTCAATGATGTTATTGGCCCTCTCATTTTTCTCCTTGTCTCTGCTCTGCTTTCCCCTGCAGTGCTCAGGAAAAACCTCCTGAAGAGGTGGCAAAAATGGTCATCATCAACTCTTTGATTTCATTTCACAAGATTGGTAATCCCTGCAAAAAGAACATGTCTGCTTCCCAAGAGTTCTCACCAAACTCCCAGAGTGGATTCTTATTGGCCCAGTTTAGGTCAATATCCTAAAGTCAAACACTGATTGGCCAGGCCTGGATCAGGTGCCTGCCTCTGACAGCACCGTGGTGGGCCCCATCTGGCCCCCGGCATGGAGGGTGACAGACAGATGCTGTTGCCACACAGCCACCTGCCATTGTCTCCATGGCAATTACTCAAACTCTGTCCCACTCACTGGATCCATCCTCAGTGCTCTGCTCCTTCTTAATGCACCCAGGGGTGGCACCTGCTTCCCAGGTTGTTGTGGGCATCAGAGCACTGGTGGGTGGGGCCCTCAGATGGGCATTACGGACTTGGGCCCTGGAACATGCCTTGCTTTCCAGCCCCCTCCTCAGTGTCCTCTCTCCTGGGCTTTGAGATTAGGGGCCCTTCCAGAACAGCTAGGGGTGAGGCAGGATAGAGAGACCCTGGTTATCACATGGAAGGTACCCTTCGATTATCACTGGGGGTGGTATGGACATTTGGAGGCTCCACTTTAAGGCCACTCCACCTGTTGTGGTCCTGTCATTCTCCAGCTTGTTTCTGTCAAAACCTGAAGCACATTCACACCAGCACAGGGCCAGAGATGCCAAGAGCTCCTGCAGCTCCCTGAAGACTCTGCTTCCAGTGGGGGTTTTGGAAAAAATCTTCCCTACCACCTTCAACTCTTCCTCTCTGTCCCTTCCACAGTGGTCAGCATTCGCTTTCTAAAGCTTGGCCTGACTTCACTCCAGGCTGGAGCCTCTGTGGATGTCTCTGCTATGTGGCCACAGGCCAGCTCCGAGGCCTGCTTTCAAGGCCTCTGGTGACTGAATATACACCTCTGTTCCGAATTCACCCTGGGATGCCAGCCACTAGTGTATTGGCCAGTTAGGCCTGGTCTGACTCTGGGACTTCCCCTGTGGGCCCTGGCAGGAGCACCGCCTCCTTCAGATCCTACTCCTATCCCCCGGACTTCCTTCTGTCTTGCAGGGCATCGGCTTCTGTATCACTCTGCAACCACACTTCCCTGGTCTGTCTGTCCCTCTCCCTCAGAGATGCTGTGGGAAGTAGAAAAGTTCCTTTTTAAAGTTTCCTTTCTTGTTAAAGAATAAACTGTAAGTGTGCTAATAACTTTGTTAAGCCCTATCCTATGTAGCTGTTAGACATATCATGCTTATAGGCATATAGCACATTCTATGTCCTTGTACTGTAACCAAGATATCTGTGCTGGACGTGCTCACAGGCATGTCCCAGCTCTCCATTGCTTTTACCTGTTTAGAAAAGTTTTAAGTTGTTAGCGAATAGGGTTTTAGTTTAGATTGTGAGGTCTGTCTCCAGCCAATGGAGATCAGACACAGCAATAAGAACCCCAAATCTATAAGAAATAAATTTGTGTGTTTTCTTTTGTTCATTGCACTCTCATGGCACGATGGCTACCAGGAGTACCCTTCCTGCGATCAGGAAGTAAAAATTGTGTTGCTAAAAGATCCTTTGTCTCAGTCCTGATTTTTCTTTGTGGCACCAAACATCTATTTCCAACAGATGTTGTTCCCAGTGACTCTTGTGGGTGACAAAGCACCAACAAAACAGTGCCTTAAGACAACAGCAGTCACATTGTTGTCTCTGGTGGGTAGTGCTGAGCTGGGCTGGCTCAGCATCTCCTGTGTGGTTGCTGCCAGATGCAGAGGTGGGGGCAGCTGGGCTGGCTGTGTCTCTGCATGGTCTTAGGGCCCCTCTGTGTGTCTTTGAGCCTGGGCTAGTTGGGCTTCCTCTCAGCATGGTGGCCTCAGGCAGCTGGGCTGCCAGCATGGTGGCTCAGGGCTTCAAGGGCTTGTCCTCCAGGGAGCAGGCACCACGGCACCTTTTATGATCCAGCCTTGGAAGTCACAGAGCATCACTTCTGCCATATCTGTTGGTTTAAACAGCTACAAACCCCACCAATCCCAGTCATTTGTAAGAAGAGCAGGTGGCATAGGAGATCTTGTCATGGTCATCTTTGAACAGCTCCTCTGCACAGGTCAGGAGGGAGGAAGACCCATTCTGGGTCCCCAGGAGTGGCCAGCACAGAGTCAGCCCAGCCATGCCCAGGGAATTCTCTGTCCCTTCCCCACATTGGAGGAAATCACAAGTTCTGCCTCAGTGAAGAAAGTTTACAACCCCATAGCATCTGAGGGTCAAAGGTGCCTTCTAGGAACCCAATTTGTCCTCCCTAACTCCCTCTGGGACCCATTCTCTGCAGCCCTGGGGAGTGGAGCCTACGTGGTTTCTTGAGCATCACTACAGCATTGCTCTTCCTACTTCCAGGGAGATCCCAAGAGAGCCGGGGTGTGGCCAGTGTGGATCTCAGCCCCACTGTTTTGGAGCTGGGAGACCCCGACACACAATTTAACCTGAGTCTCCATTTCTGCACTTGCAAAATGAAGATAATAATCCCGTCTTCTCAGAGCCGCAGCCAGGATCGATGGAGATAATAGATGAGAAAATGTTTGGCTGGGGCAAAAGTGCAGTCACGGCAAGAGGGTTCTCCCCCAGCACACCTCCCACCTGATGCAGGACTTAATGAGAGCTGGCTGCTCCCTGGGATCTTTAATTAATTGTCCCAGCCCCACAGCCCCAGTGCCAGCAGATTAAACCCGGCCACGGTGGGAAGTAGGCTGCGGACTGCTTCGGATGCAAATGCCTGAAGCAGAGGATTTCTGCCTGTGAAACGGCTGAGTGGGTCATTTTAGAGCAGCTGCGCCCGGGGCTGCCCCCAGGGAGATGAGCCTCCGCGTCCTCAGCAGAATCAGTGCAGACAGAGGGTGCCCTTTTCTTACCAACTCATCTCCGGTGCCTGTGGTGTGGGAACCGTGGCCTGCCAGACACAGCCCCAGCTCCAGCCCCAGCTCCAGCCCCAGTGTGCCTCGGCCAGCCCCAGAGACAGGAGGGAGAAGGCAGGGAGATCAGTTCCACAGTGACCTAGGGGTAACCATCCAGATGCCCTCCAGGTATTCAGCCGTTTTGTTCTCCAAGGCGGTACTCAGCCCGACCTCCAGTCTCTAGCCCCTCCTGCATTCGGCTTCGGCCTTGGCTGTCCCCATGGCTCGGGATACTGTTTCCTGGATGTCACAGGAGGGCTGTCTCCTCCGCAGCCTCCAGGGCTTCATGTGAGTGTCTGTCTTTGAGGGACATCATCCTGTCCCCTGGCCCCCTCGCCCACCCCACCAGGCTGCTCTCTGCCTCACCTGCACAGCTCCTGCGGCAGAGCCTGGAAAGCTCCCTCGATCATCACTCCCCCCGCCCCCGCAACTCCCCCCCCAGCCACTTGGTGTTTTGTCACCTCACCCGCTGGTTGTCAGCCCCTTGGAAGCCTGGCTTCAGTGCCTAGGACCAGCTGCAGGGGCTCGAGAGAGGGCCTGGCCCAGGCCTGGGGCAGGGAGGGAGGAGCAGGAGCAGGCATAGGGGATGCTGAGCTTCACTGAGGGCACGAGGACAGCCAGGACTCCCCCCAGGGCCAGGCCTGGAGTGGACCAGAGCTGTCCTGAGCAAGGGTGTGGCTAGGCCCGTGTGGCTCAGTCACAGGACATGGGGCTTGGGAGGATGGCAGGGGGTGGTGTGTGTCTGCAGCTGGGGGTGATGCTGAGCATGTCTTCTGACAGCCCCTAGAAGCTGGGCAGTGTGTCCTTCCATGAAGCAAGTCTGAGGCACATCCCTGCATCCCTCACAGGTAAGTGCTTCACTTCTAAGTAGACAAAGCACTTGTCGCATAGCAGTGCTTAGTTACTGTTTGGCTGACTGAATAGGATCTAGTCCCTACAAAGCACCCTAATTCTGATAACTTTTGGTTGTCTATGTCTGAGTCCCTGTTCTGCAGGAAAGGACACCTACACTGTGGAGCCTAGGGTCCTGTGCTGGGAGCTTTACGCAGCTTCCATGGCTCCTCCTCACCGCTGGCCAGTGAGTCCTACCATATCTATTACGGATGAAGAGGTAAAGGTGTGGGACCCAAGATGTGGCACTCCGACCCCTGTGTTTCCTGCCAGGGTCAGCCCAGCTCCCTGGGAACCTGTCTGTGAGGTCTGGCATGGATGAACCCTGGGCTGGACTTCCTCCCTTGCCCCTGGCCTGCACCCAGCACAAGCACCTCTGAGGAACACCCTCAACCTCCAGGATCGTCTGCTTTCCTGCGTCCTTCTTCCTGTGCTTGCCTGGAGACAGCTGCTTCTTTCAGCACCTGGATCTTCAGTGACTGACCAAACTCCCTGCAGCCACCACGCCCTACCTTTCTGGACCCACCTTACACAGCCACATCTAGGGCAGCCCAAGTCCCAGCAGCAGCATTACACATTCCCAGAACACTTACTCTGTGCCAGATTCAGCCTGTGCCTCTCCACAGCCAATCCTGCACTTGCCAGCCCCTGACTCTGCAGCTGCACAGAGGACCTGGGCACTTGAGACCCCAGACTTGCCACTTGCTCCTCAGAGCCCCTGCTCAGGTCATCCATGTAAGGAAAACACAGTGCCAATGCAGCACAGCATAGTGACACCTGGCCTGCCTGGATTTAGCCCCCATCCTACTTAGCTGTTCTGGAGCTGCCACTGTGACCCCTGCAGGGCTGAGCATACCAGGTGAGTTCAGAGCCCCTGACCTGGGGGTGCCACTGCTTTGTGGGACCATCACAGTGAGCTAGGAATAGAATCGAGGGACATAGAGGCAGCTCTGCCAGCATAGACCATCAGCCACATCCAGCTTGGGGGTGAACAGCATCAGAGAAGCTTTCCTGGAGGAGGTGG
Organism: Cacajao melanocephalus; assembly: GCA_963573385.1. Classification (NCBI taxonomy): domain Eukaryota; kingdom Metazoa; phylum Chordata; class Mammalia; order Primates; family Pitheciidae; genus Cacajao; species Cacajao melanocephalus. The sequence continues at coordinate 72,837 of CAUYLG010062638.1, read as the reverse complement.
AGTCTCAGCTGCCTCTTTAGGGTGAGTCTTTTAACAAGGAGAGGACCAGAAGGGTGGGCTAAGCTAGGGGTGCAGAGCTGTGGGAGCCTCTCTGCAGGTGCTGTGTTCAGAATGCCTGGGCTGGGGGTGAGCCTTTGGGGAGGCAGGTGAGGCTGCAGAGATGTGGCTGCTGCTGGGGCCCCTACACCTGCTGACAGGGTGTCTCTGGTACCTGGGACCAGGTGGAGCAGGTGGGAGTGGTCTGACGGGGATAATGCTCATCTGGTGCCGTCCCCACAAAAGCCCTCAGAATCCTCACTCAGGGTCTGAGGACATCCTTCAAGCTGGCCCTGCCCATCCCTCCAGCCTCCCATCATCCCACCAGGGCTCCCCCACATCTGTGTTCCCCAGACACTCTGGTCTTCTCTCAGGTCCTCCCAGCCACTGCTGGGCCTTAGCACTTATAGAATGTTCTCCTCCACTCCCCTGCTCCCCACCACCAAGTCTTTGCCCAGTTAACAGCATCACATGCTTTAGGTTTGTGCGTCATCTTCGTTGGGTCAGGAAGCTCTCCCTGGACCCAGATGGGATGAACCTGCCCTGTCCCCTGTCCCCTGTCCCGAGAGGCTCGCACATCTTGGTTATCTCATGGTGGTACGCCCTGTGACTCTGAGAGTTCCTGGCGCACTGCAGGGACTCAGTGAATACTTGTCACCTGAGTGGGAGAGTGAATGGATGGATGAGTCACCATTCATGCGGTGACCTGAGGGCTAGCTGGATCCCAGGCCAGAGAGCCCAGGAGAGCAGGGCCTGGGTCTCCGTGCTTTCACCGTGTCCTTGGCACCTACCAGGCATCCAGAGTCTATCAGGCACTCAATAAGTATGTGATGAGATTGTATTTTGGTGTGTTAAAAATTATTTTTTTGTCCATCCTAATTCCTCTTTGACCAGTAGCTCTTCCCCTATTAAAACTTGACTGTGAGACATCCGGTCGCCTTATGGAGGAAAGTGACTGCAGGTGAACAAGAGTTAGATTCTTAGTTTTTCCATTTCAGGAGTCAATGCTTTTAATTTGCAAGAGCCTGGTATGCCCCTATCAAATGCCTTGAGAGTCTCAAAGCTTCGCATAGACATGAAGGAGCAGGTGTGGAGCCAGTGAGAGCTTCTCCCTCTCAGAGGAAAAGTCTCTGGGGCTGGAGAAGCAGGAAGGGGTGCGTTGGTTAGCTTTTACCACATAGCAAGACTTCCCAAAACGCAGGGGCTGAAGGCAGCACAACGGACTAACTTCTCCTTGCTCTGTGGGCTGTCCGGGCAGTTCCGGTCTCGGGGGGCTCAGCTGGGGCTGGATCATTGCGGCAGCCTTGCTCACATGTCTGGGCGGCCACTGAGAGGTCCAGAGGAGGGTACCCCTCTCCTATCCTGAAGGAACCCAGCCCAGGCTTCTTCCCAGGCAGTCTCAGAAGGCTGGACAGCCAGGCTCTTTTCCAATCTCTTCTTGTATCATTTGCCAGCGTCTTCTTGGCCAGGCCTAGGCGGGGTGGGGGTGGGGGTGGGGGTAGAGGGAAGGAGCCTCTACTCTCCTGATGGGAGGGGCAGAGCATAGAGTCACCTTATGAGGGGGTAAGCATAGGGAAGTAAAGACATTTGTGACCTTTTTTATTTGCAGCTTACCACAGGAAGAGGAGAAGGATTTGAGTGAGACAGATCTGTGTCCTGAGAACACTCTATGCCCTGCTAGTGTATTCTGGGCAGAGCTGGGGAGCAGGGATGGTAGAAGCCAGGGAAAAAGTTGGGGGATCCGGAGAGATGGCTGTCTTTGTAGCATTTTCTGGAAGACAACATGACTGAGGAGTAGCAGACAAGGCGGGGTGGATAGGGTACAGAACACCAGGGAACAGATAGAGTGGGTATTACTACTGGACCCCGGGATGGGATAAGCAGGACACAGAGCCATCTGGGGACCTAGGCCTGGAGACAAGTGGGCCAGCAGACAGCCCAGGAGATTCCAGGGAGGAAAAATGATGATGCAAAATGGGACACTTCCAGGTCCCCAGGGCCTTGGCACTCAAGGGGCAGCAATCTTGAGTGGGGGAAGCCCAATCAGGGGTCCAAAAACAACCACAATGCAAGTGCCAGCCGGGTGGGTGACACTGGCAGGTGGGTGACACTGCTGGGTGGGTGACACTGCTGGGTGGGTGATACTGGTGGGTGGGTGACACCAGCAGGTAGTGACACTGCTGGGGGGATGCCACTGGTAGGTGAGTGACATTGGCAGGGGGATGACATCTCTGGGGGTATGACACTCTGGGTGGATGACACTGGAGGGGACATGGATGCCACTGGGGGGATGGATGCCACCCGGGGGATGGATAGTGCTGGGTGAGGGACTCTTGATAGCCTAGAGCAGGGCTTGGCCAGGGGCATCTTTTTGTTACACAGTGACAAATGTTTAGATACGCTGCTGGAGATTTAAACAATTAAATAGTCCTAGTGATCTGTTTCCATAACAGAGGATGCCATTCTGAGATGTTTTCTATCAGAGATGAAGTCAGCTTCTTTGTCTTTATGTGAAACTTTTACTAATTTGAGGACACAAATATTTTAAATAACACTTTAATTGATACGGAATTCACATTCCTTAAAATTCACCTTTTAAAAATAAACAATTCGGTGGGTTTTATTTGTTTGTTTGTTTGCAGTCATCACCAGTATCCAATCGCAGAACATGTCACCCCCAAAAAGAAACCACAGCCATGCCCCATGGCCTATCCCCACGGCCTGGCAACCACCAACCTACTTCCTGTCTGCAGGGGTGCACTATTCTGGACCTTTTGTATTGATGGAATTTGTCTTGAAGGCAGTGCAGCCCCACGCTTGGCTTCCTTCACCATGAAGGAAGACTTCGCTATGCCACAGCACTTCATTCCTTGATTCTTTGAGGGCTGAGTAATATTCCACCCCGTGGATGTACCACGTTGCACCCACCCCTTCGGCAGTTGATGGACATTTGAGTGGTTTCTACTGTTTCCACTTTTATGTCTCTGCAAGTATTTTAATAAATCTTTGCTTAAGCATTTTCCCCTAATGCTTCAATTTTGAAACACTAGAATATCTATATTACGTGTATACCATATACTTTGTAAAATTTGCCTTTTTCTACAAGTTCCCCACGTAACACAAATGCACAGCTTCTTGCAAAACTATTGCTACAGGGCCACCAGGATGTGTCACTAGGGGACTGTGCCATTTTAACCTTGTGTGGGTCTGGGTCACAGTTGCCAACGTGCTGTCTCCCTGGCTGCTTCTTTGTGGAAAGGAGGGCGAGGAGGACCAGCAAGGAGACACGCCCACTTCAGGGGAACACCTCCTCCCACAGGTGGGTGCTTTGTTGGGGGAGCCATATTCACACTTCTGCATACTTAAGGCAAGAGAATATTATTGCTCATTTTACAGATGGGAAAACTGAGATGAAGACAAGTCCAGAGGTAGCAAGAGGCTAAACGGAGATGCACCCCAGGATTGCCCTGGAGGCTTCCCCTGCTCAAGGCTGCCTCCTGCACAGCCTGACAGCTGCTAGTAGCAGGGCCAGGAAAGGGACCCTCGGCCTTGAAGGAGCATCAGCCCATTAGCATCCCTCTCCTTTTCTCCACATTCCTCACTAAGGGAGGAAACCTACTTAATCTTCAAAGAGACAACTTAACTACAGGTAATATAGAGTGTTTAGCGTATAAAGTGAAACTTACTGGAGTCTTCCCCTAGGGTACTGTAATCCACTTTCCCAATGCACTGCCTTATCTGAATGGCCCCGGGCAGGCAGTGAGGCAGCTCTGGGGGAGGAGGGCTGGGCGTGTGTATAATCCCTGACCTTCCAGAGCCTTGGGAAGCTGAGAGCAGACATGTGCCAATCACCACCACCTGACGGTTCCAGGACACAGAAATCATCATCCCTGTTCTACAGGGAAGGAAGTGGAGCCTTTGATACAAGTGACATTCTCCATCACACTGTGGCTCTTGAGGGGTGGCGGTCTCGCTGGGCTCCCTGTGTCTCATGCCCGCACAAGGCCTGGCTCCGAGGAGGGGCTGCACAACCTTCCTGCGAGAGAATGAAATCGGGAGTGAAGCAGGGACTATGAGAGTCCATGGAGTGCCTGGGAACTCAGGGCCTTTATCTTCCGGCCCAAGCACCAGGGAGCCGACAAAGCAGCTTCGTGGAGACCGGCTCAGCTGAATGAGGTCTAGTGCCTTAGGTCATGAACAGTACAGAAAGAGCTGTCCCTCTTCAGAGCCGAGCGCTGCGAGGAGGGAGGGTGTGGTGGGGATCATCACCTCCTGCTCCGCTCCCCTGGCCAGAGCAAACTGGGCAGGGCAGCCCTGAGGAGGGGCCACTGGACAGCAGAGGTTGAGAGCAGCCTCCCTGGGGTCTGGCTGTTCCGCTCTCCGGTTTCGTCAAAGATCATTTGAAAACTGGTCACAACAATATTTCCTGCTTCTTCTCAGCAGCAGTCAAAGGCAGTATCCATGATGTTACACATAATAAATGGCTTTTGATTTACTGGCAGGAAAAACAGTATCACCACCGATGAAATCTGATGCCTTCTTCTTACCAGTTAACAAGGGTGGGATCGCTTGATGAAGAATCAAGTGGTTACATGTGTTCATTCACCAAACGTTTATTGAAAAACTGATTGGCTGGGATTGGCCCAGGACTGAGAACACTGAGGTGGCCAGGACACTGTCTTTGACCTCTGGGAGCTCACAGTCTAGTTCCACTCTTTACTCTGGCTACTGGGAACTTTATGGCTACAATCTGTAACCTTCATAATTGAAGTATTTGCCCCTCTTCCTTTCATCAGTTCTGATCTTCTATTTTAATTTTATCCTATGCATATCCTTTATTATCAGCTGTTGTAATATACTTTTATATGGGGATAAAAAAGGAAAAGATACAGATGGCAGATTAAGCATACACCCCTCCCCCACCTCCTCCTCCTGCTCCAGATCCCTGGAAATGACAGAAAGTATCTTTCTGTCTCTTTGCCTCTCTCATCCTCTCCCCCTCCCATGAATCCAGAATAGCTCTAGAAAACAATGACCAAAGAAGTGTTATAAACAAGGCAGAGATGCTGAGGAGTTCTTGAGAGTTCCAACACAGAGGGACTGGCTGGCTGAAGAATCCCAGGCAGGAGCTGCCCATGGCGTCCTAAAGGCAAGGGTCACAGACAAGGAGCAGAAGGCTTGGGGAGAGTTGCTCAGGTGTCTGGGTGCAGAGCCAGAGTCTGGGTAATTGACAGGCTCCCTTCCCTGGCACCTGTCAAGAGGGGGGCAGGAGGAGGTATACCTCCAGACTGGAGCAGTGGTGTGGCCGCTGATGAATCCTCTGGTGATGGGGGATCTGAAAGACATGGGAGTTTCCAGGGGGGACCCCCTGCCCTGTCTCCTCTGCCACAGTAAACAGAGGCAACTGGATAAACCAGAATTTCATCTATAAACATGAGCATCCAACCCAAATCACCAAACTGAAATACAGCATTAAACAGAGGCAACTGGGGAAACCAGAATCTCATCTATAAACATGAGCATCCATCCCAAATCACCAAATTGAAATACAGCGTTCAACAACTAGGGAACCGACACTCAGGGAGATGCAGCTAGCAGCACAAAGAGAAAAGAAGCAGAATTAACATCTTCGGAGGGACGGGGATAAGATAGTAACTGTATGGAAAAGAGCCAGTTACAGTTCTCAGGAATAAAGCCGCTGAAGTCAGGGTTCAGTGGCAGGCTGAACAACGAGTGGCCACCTCTGAAGGTGGCTTAGTGAACATGACTGTGGAATGAGGAACTCGCCAGGTGCAGCATTGAAGAGGTGGAGAGAATGAGAGAAAAGTGCTGTACAAGCTTACATTTTCTAAGTGCACTGGTGGACATTCTATATAGGGTGTATGGAAGGGTTCAGGTCCATGACTAAGGTACAGCTTGTCAGACAAAGGGTCATAGCCAGAATATGTCAGAGGAAGGTGCATCACTCAGCGATCTGGGACTAGGAGCTGCTGACGTTATCTCGATGTGATTTGGGCTGTCTCTGTTCTGGGAGGGGAACGTATTTTGGATATATGTGGGAAGAAAGCATAATTTAAGCAAGGAAGGGTTTTGAGATTTTATGCATGGCGAGAGTGTGTGTTTCTCTTCTGAGCAGCCAAGGGGTGGATTGTAGTCGGCTGTTGCCACTGTGTTGTGTGCTCTCAGAATGCCTACCACCTTCCTTTTCCAGTGGTAATAGCATCTCTTGTCTTGAGGGAACTCTTGCCCCATTCCATGTGGTCCTGTTAAACCTACTAATTAAGGTCCACCCTCCCCCCACTGGCCACACGCGCGCACACACACACACACACACACACCTCTCTCTCTCTCTCATATGGAGTCACCAGGATAGCCACATGGTCCTGACTGGACTACTAATGATATCCTCTTTGCTTGGGGCAGTTGGAATGTGACCCAAGGGAGACTAACAATCCTTTCTGAAAATCTTCTTTAAATGTGCTGAGGGAGAAGCACTGTTTCTGCTGGGATTGTATGTCAGGGGCTGCTAGTGGCTGTTTCCTCTGATGCTTGTAAAATTTCTGTCTGAAAAATGGAGCCAGACATAGACAGGCAGAGATTAAAAACAAACAGAAAAATTAAAAGCTGTTTTGATATCACTGGAGGCCCTCAAGCTAGCTGTGCTTAAGATGGAAACATCCACAGCCTGTCTTGTTAAGGAGCTGACCCACCTCCTACCAAACCCAAACACAAAACCCCAAACTTTCTTGCTTTTAACCGTTTTCAGGTGGGTGCCCTTGTGACCAGTATTATCATGACTTATATAAGATCTTTGAAAATAGTGTTGTATTTGTATATGAATATTATATCTGAATATCTTTCTGAAGTCTTTTCTTGAATTTTCCAGATAGATGTTTACATCTAGTTTTATTCTTTTCTTTCCAATGTTTACCCACCCTTTGTATCTTTTTCTTCTTTTTTGCCTCATCTATAATCCTTAAGATAATGTTGAGTAGAATGGTAATAGTGGGCATATTTGATTTGTTTCTATTTATTCACTCACTCACCATTGATTTAACATTAGCTGTGTGGCAGAGATTGCTCTAGGTCCTGGAAATACAGTTGTGAAAAAGATAAACAAAGTCTATCTGGAAGTTTTGAGAAGAAACAAGGAAGGGAAAGTGAAAGGATACAGTGGAGAAACTGGATGCAGCTCCACCCTGGAGAATATGAGGTCTTCCTGGAAGAAATCATACCAGTGATAGCCTGTGTCTTTCATAATGAAATTTGATGTTTCCTATCTGATTTCTGATAAATACGCTATTAAAGGTAAGAAAATTTCTTTTTTACTTTCATTTTACTGAAAGCTTTTAAAAAAATCAGTAATGGATGTTTGATTTTATCAAATACCTTTTTAGCAGCCATGAACATAGTCTAAGCCCTCCTTTTTAGCCTGTTAATGTGAATGACACCAACACACCAACAGCTCTGTTAATATTAAACCGGCCTTGCATTCCTATATTCCTGCATTGTAGTAGCATATTATTCTGTTACTACTACTGGATTCAGTTTGCTAATATTTTACTCAGAAGTTTTGCATCTTTTTATAAGTAAAAATTAGTTTAGTGTGTATGTTTTGTTAAGCTTTATGAAATGAAGTTAGGAAAGTTTCCTCCATCTGTATACTCTGAACTTGTTTAGGTTACATGGGTGTATCTGGATGTCTGCTGAGATGTCTTGTCCTTGGAGAGGTCCAGTTCTCTCCCAGGTTCTCTGGGTATTTTGGAGGAGGCGTACATTTTCCCACTTCCCTCTTAGCTTTGAGCTTCTGTTGAAACTGAGGTGGTTCCATTTTTGGATTGTCTTTCTGAGCCATATGGGCTGTTTCTGTTCTGCCTTCAGTTGCTCCTAACATATGACACATTCTCTTTTCCTTACACCAGGCAGGTGGGTGTCTTGCAAAACTATCTGAAGATTTGAGATTGAGGAGGGCTATGTCACAGTATCTCCCAGCAGATAGCCCCAAGGTAAACAAAAGACATCCCCTGTCCTTAAGGCTCCTTTGGCCTCCTTAGGAAGGGCCCCACACACTCACACATTCTCTCTCCCCCAAGGAATGGCCGGGTCTCTATTTTCTGGGACCCCCAGCTTTTGGCTCCCCCAACTTTATTCCTCTACTCAGGCAGACTGATTTCACTACCCTCTGTTCTCAGCACAGCTCTACTTTTGCATGGCCAGAGACCCCTCATATTCGTGTTGTGCCAACCTGGGCCATCTCCTCCTTTTATAATTTTCTCCATCAAAGGGACAGCGCATAAAAATCCCAATTTCTCTGCTGTTTGGTACTGTGCCACACAACTTGAAAAGCAGAGGTGGCTATCTACATTTTTGATTTTAAATCTTTCTCCCTCTGCATTAGACGTGTCATCATCCAGTGTTTCTTTGTCTTTTCTTTTCTTTCTTTCTTTTTTTTTTTTTTCTCTGAGACAGAGTCTCACTCTGCTGCCCAGGCTAGAGTGCAGTGGCACGATCTTGGCTCACCTCCCCCTCCCAGGTTCCAGCAATTCTCTGCCTCAGCTTCCTGAGTAGCTGGGATTACAGGCACATGCCACCATGCCCAGCTAATTTTTGTACATTTAGTAGAGACAGGGTTTCACTATCTTGGCCAGGCTGGTCTTGAATTCCTGACCTTGTGATCTACCTGCCTCGGCCTCCCAAAGTGCTGGGATTACAGGAGTGAGCCACCACGTCTGGCCCAGCCAGTGTTTTTCAGTTTCTCCAACTCCTGGGCCAGCTCACTCCATCAGTAAAGTCAGAGGCTGGGGTTGGCACCCAAGAGACCAACATGGTGCCCGTGTGCCTTTGCGGTTTCTGGCTTGTCCCAGTGCCCCACACTTCACATCCACGTCTTCATTACTGGGCATTTGGGTAGTTTCTTGTTTTTGGTTTTCACAAATAATGCTGCTATGAACCTTCTCATACCCTTCTTTTAATGAATGTCATGGGGCTGGGAGTGGAAGTGCTTGGTCATTGGGTGGGCATATGTTAGCTTTAATAGATGCTGTAAATCTCTCTTCCACAGAGATTGTACCAATGTACTCCCCCACCAGCAGCCTAAGAGTGTTCTGGGATTTCTAGCACATGGCCTTTTTCTGTCATTTTCATTATAACCATTCTGAAGGTGTTCAGCAGTAGCTCATTGGTGTTTTAATTTGCATTCCTCTGATGATCATTGAAGTCAGGCACCTTCTCCCGAGTTTACTGGCTATTGGGCTATCCCGGTTCATGAAAGTCCAAGTCCTGCTCATTTTTCTATTGAGTTGTATCTTTTTTTATTGCTTTGCAGGAAATGTTTCTATTCTGGATATGAGTCCTTTGACAGATGTACATGTTCTGAATATCCTCTCCCACTCCGTGGCTTGCATTTTCAGTCTCCTGATGGTGCCTTCTGATGGATGGAAAGTCTTCAATGTAGTCCAACTTGCCAATTATATTCTTTACGGCTGAAGGTTTTCTGTGTATTATCCAAGCCATCTTTGCTCGCCCCAAGGTAATAGGGTTATTCTCCTAAGTCCTCTTTTTCCCAAGATTATTTGCAGGCTGCATTCATTTAGGTCTCTGTTCAAATGTCACCTCCTCACAACGATCTTCCTAGACCATCCCATCTAAACCAGGGTTCTACCATCACATGACGCCCCTCACTCCACTTTAATCTTCTTCAGTGAACTGAACATTATTTGACTTTATATTATATATTAGTTATTATTTATGTGTTAATTTATTGCCTGTCCTCTACACTAAATGTCAGCTCCACGAGGGAAGAAATTTTTCATTGTTCACTGATTTAACCCCAGCGCCTAGAACAGTGTGTGGCACACATAGTTGCTTGCTGTAGATTTATTAAGTGAATGAATAAATAATTGCATTTAGTCCTTACCACTGCACTGTGAGGAAGGGCTTACTTTTTTGTCCCTTTGAGTCTAGGGATACTCTTCTTTAAAATCTCCACAAAATCTTATCAGCCATTCATACTTTAATATAAACAAATATTTTTGCTCTGCTTTTTTTGGGTAACATTTTCAGGTGCGGACAATGAAGCTCAGAGAATCCATCTCAACAACGTTTTTGGAGCCTCGTGTGTGTGTGTGTGTGTGTGTGTGTGTGTGTGTGTGTGTGTGTTTTGTGCCAGGCTCTGGGCTTGGGTCTGGAGGTACAAAGATTAGTAAAACAGTGGTTCTTTGAAGCCATTTTGGGGACAAGTGGTACAGTAAAGCATGGATCTCAGGATCATCTGACTCCAAAGCCCACATCCTATCTGCTGAGATGTGCAGGGGACTGAAAGAGGGACTTTTCTGGGTGGGAGAATCTGGAACATGTTTGCAGGCTGTGCCCATAGGAGAGAGGGATTAAAGGTAAAGAAAAGCTAGGGCCCCAGAGGCAGCCAACTCCTTCCCCTGATGCCCCTGAGTCCTCCTTTACACCCAGGCCTTACAAGTCCTGTGGTCTCAGTTGTTTCCAGGCTGACCCCAACTTCTGGAAGGGACCCCTCCAGCAAGTCTCTGTCCCTGGCTCCATAATCATCCCTTCTCATCAATCTTTCCCTCATAAAATTCCCTTTCCTGCTTGAAGCTCTTCTCTGAGAAAAGATGGGTACCAATTCATTTATACTAAAGTATAAATGACTAGACAATGTTGTGTTGTTCATAGCAGGGTTTTGCTTTTCCCAGGATTTCAAATGGGCAGTCCTGTCACTGGAGGGATGACTCCATAATTGTGTGAATTCTGGCCAAATAAGATACTTGGGGAACTAAGAAATAAGATACTTGGGGAACTAAGAAAACTATAAACATTTAAAATACCATGAAGGCAAAAACTCTTTTGTACCTGATTATAACCAGTCTCATAGTAGCATAACATTTTCTAATTTGCAAAGTCCTTTCATCTCAACCAAGTGGGTCTGAAGAAGTTCACCGTCAGGCAACTTCACCGTCAGGGAAGTTCACCGTCTTCTGGAAGGCGCGGGGGTGAGGCTCAAGTCACTTTCTGCCTCTTCTGCCCATGTCCTTTCCACGCTGTGTGGAGCTTGGGCAAGGAGAGCCTAAGCAGCTGCACTCTGTGCTCCCCCTTAGAGGCTCAGGCTCCACAGCACTTGATAATTAATGCTAATGAGCCCTGTTAGCCCAGCAAGAGGGAGGGAGAGAGTTCAGCCCCTCTCGCTCTCTGGCCCGCAGTGGCACCTTTTGTACTCATGAGTTGGACCCAGATTCTTTGGCCCAGATCACTGGATTCTGGGATGACAAGGGACAGGGAAGAAGGGACAGCAGATGTGGAGGTTTGTCTGTGGGAAGCCAGGGCTGGCCTGCTGGGTTTGAATGTGGAGCAGTTTTTCAGACTAGCTCCCCAGCCCCTGCGAGCCTGCCCTGAGAAGCTTCGAGTCCTGCACCTCATTTCTGGTCTGCATCTTGTGGCCTTGGGAGACCCTGCTTCTCCAGGGCCTCAGTCCTCCATCTGTGTGCTGCGTGTTTGAGAGACCAGTGCTCTCTAAGGCCCCTGAGCAGTCTGAAAACTTCCAGTGCTTGGAGCCAGGGTGAGCTTGCCTCTTCTTCAGTGGGTCTGGCTAGACACCAGAAGCCTAGTCACCTGAGGGTAAGGGCTTGGGATGGATGTGTTCTGGAGCAAAGTGCAGGGAGAGCTCAGGGTGTGAGAGTTAGGTGAGTCTGGGCTCAGGCCCCTGTTGCAACTCATGCAAGCTGAGTTACTCTGAGCATGCCACTTAACCTCTCTGATTCTTCATCTGTAAAAGGCAAGTAATGGTGCCCTCTAATGAGGATGACAGGTGCTTACCAGATTTGGGGGAGCTGGAATGGGTCCCTGTTTGAGGGGTAGGGATGTTTTTAAATAAAAAACAGTTTTGTTTTGTTTTGTTTTGTTTTTGAGACGGAGTCTCACTCTGTTGTCCAGGCTGGAGTGCAGTGGTGCCGTCTTGGCTCACTGCAACCTCCGCCTTCTAGGTTCAAGCAATTCTCCTGCCTCAACCTCTTGAGTAGCTGGGATTACAGGCATGCACCACCATGCCCAGCTAATTTTTTGTATTTTTAGTAGAAGTGGGGTTTCACCATTTTGGCCAGGCTGGTCTCGAACTCCTGACTTCAGGTGATCCACTCACCTCGGCCTCCCAAAGTGCTGGGATTACAGATGTGAGCCACCATGGCTGGCCCTAAAAATTAGTTTCTGTTGCTTGCCTGCTTTAAGATACTCTTGGGGTTTCCCAGTGCCCCTAGCCCCCGACTTGGCCCACAGGCTGCGTGTGGCTCCCCCTTGAAGCTCTTCTCTACTCCAGCCCCAGCAACAACCTTTTGGACTTTTTCTCCCCATTTAAGAGCTGCTCCCCCTTCTTGCTCCTTGGCCAATTTCTATCTGTCCCTTAGTTCCCAAGTCAAAGAGATTTCCTCAAAGAGGTCTTTTCCCTGTTGAAATGAATCCTGTTACAATTTCTCAGAGCAGCATTGTGTCAGGACAGCTATGGCAGAGCTAGAGAAAGGTTTCTTTCTCTCTTTTGTAAGCGAAGTCTGGAGGTCAGCAGTGTCAGACTCCCAAGGCACCTCTGTCAGCCTCAGGAACCCAGGCTCCTCCCTTGCTCCATGACTCTCAACCTGTGATATACCCCTCATAGACCCAGAAGGCTGCTCCAGCTCCAGCCATCGCATCTCCCTTCCAATGGGAAGGAGGGAGGAAAAGGAAGGAGAGGCTCACCTCTCCAACCATAAAATACGTCTAAGGAAGTAAGGTCTGTTTATGTCCCTCCAAAATTCATATATTGGAACCTAATCCCCACTGTAATAGTGTGAAGAGGTGTGGTGTTTTAAGTTATGAGAGTGTGACCCTCACAAACGGAATTAGTGCCCTTATAAAAGAGGCCTGAAGGACGGTGTCCACCCTTTCCACCATGTAGGGACATGTAGCAGGCTCCATCCACAAGGAACAGGCCCTCACCAGACATCAAATTGGTGCCTTGATCCTGAACTTCCCAGGCTCTAGAACTGTGAGCAATAAATTTCTATTGTTTGTAAATTACCCAGTCTAAGTCATTTTCTTATAGCAGCCTGGACAGACTAAGACAGAAGTCACATATTTACTTCTGCCCAAATTCCTTTGGCAGGAACTCTCTCGTGGCCACATCCAGCTGCAGAAGAAGCTGGGAGGTGTGCATGATGGCTGGACCCAGCTGAAAAGGAGGCGAGAATAGATATTGGGAGATGAGTGTGTGTGCCCAGACCCTGTGTGTGCCAAGACCCTGCTTCTTTCCTGCAGGATCTGTAGTCATATGTTCATGTAGCACTGGCCGAGTTATTTCACATTCCCCCCCGACTAAGTTGGGGCCTAGTGAGCAGAGAGCCCCCACCTGCTCACAGGGGTCCCCCACGCCTGGCACAGTGTCTGGGATACAGTCAGTAAAAGCTGAGGAAGTATTTGCTAAACAGGTAGATAAAACTAGTCCTGGATTCTTCCCTTTGCTCTCCTCTGATCAAGCCTTTGGGATAGAGCCCCCTCCTCCACATTCCATGCCTTTTATTGTCTCCGGGGAAGGCTTCTGGGGCTTTCCTTCCAGGGGCTTCATGCTTCCAGCTGCTCAGGGATTGGGCCCCAATGTTCAGACCCCTCTCCCTCCTGACAGCTGCACAGGGATTATATCACAGGGTTTGATGTGCGGATGCTGGGGGCAGGGGGAGGGCTGATATGAATCAGAACTGACAGATTCCAGCGTGAAGACGGCCCGAGTCCTGAGAATACCAGCAGCCTAATTGGCAGTGCTGTACATCAGTGCTTCTCAAGCGCAGTTCGGCCGAGAATCACCTGGGGAACTTGTTAAAAATACAGAACTTCTGAGTCAGTAGGTTTGGGGTGATATATTTGGTTGCAAGTAGCATAACGCCAACTAGCTTAGGCAAGAAGGGAATTGACTATGAGGGCACAGGGGCTTCTCCTGGAACTGCGAGGAGGCTGGGGCACACTGGCGGCTGGCCAACAACCCTGATGCCTTCAGGGCTGCTCACTTCTCTGGTCCTTCAGCCCTGGAGTGCACTGAGGAGCAGCTCCCACCCCGGAAGGAGTGATCCCTCTCTCCATGGGGTTTCTGCAAGAAAAATCCCTGGGGAGGACTCAGATTGTTCTGACCTGGGTGTGCCCTAGAAGTGCTACCAGGGGGGCTGGGTTCTGTGACTGATTAGCGCCAGTGTAGGGACACAGGGAGTGTGGAGGGCCCCCTGAGGACTCTGCAGCCTCATGCACTGGGGCGGTTCTGGAGGAGGCATTCCTGGAGCTAGGCACTGGAGCCAGCTGGCTCTCACTCAAGCAGAAACCAGGGAGCCCTAGTTTTCCAAAGCTTCTGGGGACCGGGGATGCACAGCCAGACTGGAGACTCACCCTTGCAGAACAAGAGGGCAGAGCCACGGCTGAAGACTGGAGCCTGAGACAAACACCTCCAAATTGCTCTCAAGGGTGGGACAGGAGAAGCCCCCACTGCTTGCTGCAGGCCTGGTTGTTAAAAGGCCAGGAGGAGCATGCACTAGCCGGAAGGATGTGTGGGTGGAGATGCCACGTGGCTTCCTCCTGAGAGTCACAAAGCAACAAGGGGGAGTCAATGCGTCAGTGGCATGCGGGCAGCCATTGCGGGAGCCTGGGCATTACATGGGGAGACAGCAAGTCCTGGGGGCACCGGGGGCTGTGCCAGAGGGGCCGGACACCAGCATCCTCCTCCTCCCTGTCTTCTCAGTGGGTCTGCAGCACACCTATCAGAGTCCCCCAGGGTGCTTCTTAAAATGCACACTCCCAGGCCCCAAGGACTCAGACTCTGCAGAGCTGCGCCCAAGGAAGCTGCATTTTAATCGAGCTCCTCAGGGTGGCAGTCACAATCCCCATCACCTGCCCAGGATCTTTTGCAAACCATGGTATTTGATCCACCCCTCACCTTCATGGTGCCCTGTCCTGAGCCCCGAGCGCTGGCCCTCTCTCTGTGCCTCTGTGTGTCCAAGGTGCCAGGCAGCAGGGGCAGCACCAGGGGTAGGTGTGGTGGGGAAGGAGCTGCAGCAGAACTGAGGCTTTCTCACTGCCTGGCTGATGTCCAGAATCCTCCAGGAGCCACGGTGCCTGGGGAATGGGGCCCGGTGTGCAGCACCTGCCCCCCAGGGACAGGCAGTTTTGGACCTGGTTGCTCCTGCACAGCCTTTTCGAGTTGCTGGACCCCTGAAGTCCTGACAAGGGTGCGCCCTGCGGGTGGATGGAGCCCTGAGCTGACGGTTCACTGTGAGAGGTGAGGCTCCAAACTGGCCGACATGCCCATCTAGCCCTGGGATGTTTTATTTGGCCTGCAACATGCTTTGAGAAAGGAATTGGTTACCAATATTTAAAACTCAAAAATTCAGCATTAAAAATTATTATTTCCAGCTCCTTTTGAAAACTTGGCAGAGTTTGCCTCCCTGGGCCCGCAATGTACCTGAGCCCAGGTAGGGAGTGGGGGTCTCGGGCCCTGCAGCCCCGCCCCCCTAGAGTCTCACATTGCTTCTTCCTGCTGCTGGCCCAAAGGCTTTGAGGTTCCGACCCTGGCCAGGTGTCCAGCTCTTCATCTGCCAAGAAGTTATGATTGTTGTTCTCGTTGTCATCACAGTCACTATTTGTCCTTAGAGCTATCACTCCCTGCAGACATACATGCACTGTCAGAGCCTCGCTCCTCACTCACTGCAGACATGCAGTCTCAGAGCCTCACTCCAGTAATTCCTCTGGGAGGGCCTATTTGCCCATTCTATATATGGGAAAGCTGAGGCCCAGAGTGGCTATGTGACTCTCCATACTGGTCAGTGGCGGAGTGGGTGCTGCGATCTAGGTTTGCTCGGCATGCTACCTCTGAGGGGGACCTGAGCTTTGCCCATGTCTTCTGACCCTTGACTTCTGACCTCAGTCTTTTTACTCCTCTGGCCCCTTCTCCCAGCTTCTAGCTTAATAGCCTCCTGTGGTCAGAATCATGCCAGATGCTGAGAGCCCAGGAGTTTTGGGCCTGGGTGGGGTGGGGGCTCAGGCGCAGAGCCAAGGGCCCGAGAGGAGGCCCCAAGGCCGACCTGCCTGCCAGGCCCCTCCCTCCACCCTCCGCGTGGCTGCCACTGAGTGGGGGTGGGGGGGGCGCTGCAGTTGCCCATGCCCTGTCGTGATCCTCAGCCCTAAGCTGGAACCCCAGGGCCCTCCTGATCCTACTCCATGTGCTTTTAGGGAAGCCTCTCTTCCCTATTGTCTGCTAGGGTGGCTGGAATTCCACTACCGTCATCTTGAGCAAAGTCCTTCTCACTTTTAGGAAGGAGCAAGAGGTCTGGGAAGGAGCAGAGTGGCCATCCAGACAGACATCCTCATCACAACGACCTCATCTCAGGCCGGCTGTGGAGGAAAGGCAGAGTGTGTGCGGGAACCAGCAGGGTGCTTTGGCGGGGGTGAGATGTCTGGTCAGAGGAGAAGCCTACTGGGGCGGGGAAAGAGGAGGAGGACAGGCAGTCTGGTCCGGAGGGGCCCTCAGAGCACGCAGTGACCAGGCCAGGTACTGTAGCTCCGGCTGCCTCCTCCTCCTTCCTCTCTGCCACCCTAAGTCCGTCCCCTCCTGCCAGTGCCCATCTTCTCCCTCCATCCATTCCTTCTGCCCGGCCCCATCTGTCTCCTCTCCATTGCGCCGTGTGTCTGTCTTTTCTGTCTCTCTGGGCTGGTCTCTTCCTGCATCCATGTCTGTCTCTGTCTGTCACTCTGCATGTCCATCTCTTTCTTGCTCTGTCTCTGTCTCATTCTGCCCATCCACTCTGGCATCTGTGGGTCTTCACATCGCTGTCTCCCTGGGGGTCTTTGTCTTTTTGTGCTGGGTCTTTTTGCTCTTCTCTCTCTGTCTCTCTCGTCTCTGCCTCTCTGTGTCTCTGTCTTCCCTGAGGGTGTGTGTGTCTGTCTGTCCATCCACCAGCTCTCAGGCAACTGAAAATACCCCCTGCGTCCCATTTGATGTGCAGTTGTGAGATTCCCTTTGAATATTGCAGCAGCTAGTTGACGGTTGCCAAGGGAACAGGTCAGGAGAAATGGGGGGACTGAGGGGGGTATCGGGAGCCAGGCAGGGGGTGTGGGTATGCTTTTCTGTTTTCATCTTCTTTGGCGCTTTCCTTTTCCAAAGCATAAAAAAGGGCGACAATTTAAAATGATTTTTCAAGAATCAACACGACAGAAATAATGGCTCCTAATTGTGTTGGACTAAAAGCCAGGCAGGGAGAGTGGCAGTTCCCCCTCCTGTGCCTGGAGGGAGTTAATGGCCAGATTCTGGGAGTAGGGTGATTAGAGGGCCTGGAAGCCACTTTGCCTGGCACCCGGGACTGGCATCGCCCACAGCTGACTCCCCCTGCTCAGCTCTGAGGGCAATTTTAGAACCCCTAAGCCTGGAGCGTCACAGCTGGATGTGAGATGAGGTTTTGTGGCCACACATGGAGGTGGGGGGTGCATTGGACCTACTGCTGGCCTTTTAGCTGGAGGTGGGGGCCAGGGCTGGGGACAAGAGGTGGGCAGAAGAGGCCAGGCTCTGGCCATTCTCAGACCAGGCACACATTCTGGTTTTCCCAGGCAATTTTGCAAAAGCATCTTTGCTCTCCTCTGCCTAGCCCTAATTTGGTCATCATGGGGATTAACAGAGATGATCCCTGCACAGCACCCAGCACAGTGCCACACTGGCCTGGGCGTCCACACACCATCCTCTGCTGTCCAAATTAGAGAACCCTGAGAGCTTGGACTGGACCTGAGCCATCTGCCTCTGGCATGGCCATGGTTGTTTCACCAGCATTTACTCACTTGTACACCAGAGTCTTCTGTGAGTAGGATGTGGATTTGTGCAATAACAATGGTTACTTATTAGCTATATAACAAGTAGGAATTATTAATAGACTTGTTTTCTTGTGTCCTTTTCTAAACTGTCTATGAGTCCTTATCCATTTAACCTGCATAGTAAATCTTCGAGATAGGGACTGTTATTGTTCCCATTTTGCAGATGAGAAAATTGAGGAATTTGGCAACTACAATACAGAAATGAAAGTGAATGATTGGGGGAAATGCAGGAAGTTAGGGGATCAAAGAAGCAGACGAGGTCTGAGCAGGGTCTGGCAGGTTGTGTGGATGACTACTGGGTGCATTGTGCAAGGGTAGGTTTGGAGGGCAGCATGCATGGACTGTAGACAGGTGTAGAGGTGGGTGTGAGGACCACCTGGGAAGATTAGGAAGGATCTGGAATGGAGTGAAGGCCCCTTGCAAGGGCGTTGAGCACCTATATCATCTTCCCCACCCCCAGCCACCCGTGAAGAACTCAGTTGAGGAACAAGGCTGTCACCACCCTGGTGACTTCCAGCCCTGCCCAGCCATTGATTCTGAGGACCAGGCTGCAGGCAGCCAGCTTTGTTCTACGTGAACGCCCCAGGAGCGCAGGGCTTCTCCCTTCAGCCACCCACTCCTCATCCTCCCCAGGCAGCCTGAATCCTGTCCTCTGTCCCTGTGTCGTCACTTGCTTTGACCCCATCTGTCCCCATTAGTTGTCATACATCTTTCAAAGAGATGCCCAGTGAGGGTGGGGCTAGGTGGTGGGGACAGTGCCATTGCTGTGTCCTGGAGCCTGCGTGTGACTCAGTAGTCTCTCCTCAAGGTGGAAGTTTCTCCCCTTTTGTCAAGCCCAGGTCCAAGCAACTCCAAGTGCCCACTGATGCTGCCCAGGGCTTCTGAGCTGTGTTTCTCACAATCTGCAGGAAACGTGGTCCTGCAGCCTCCACCATTGGGTAGGAGGCAGCCAGGATTGGAGACAAGACTGGGAGAAGGACACAGACAGGGGCTAAGCTCTCTGCAGAGGCTGCACCTGCAGAGGGGCGTGATGGGAGGACAATGTGGGCCCCAGTGTCCGGAGGGCTGCAGTGAAGAGGTGCAGTGGGCCTTGGCTGGTGGGAAGCCCTTGGAAAGGTGGAGAGAAAGGGACTGAGCATGTCCTGGGGCTCTCTAGCAGCCTGGACCTGTGCCCCAGGGCATGATAATCAAATTAGGACTGACTGACACCCTTAGTGACTTCTTTTGGCAATTGGCCTTCCCTTCTCACGGGCCTCCCAGTACTAGGTAGGAGCCTGAGTTTTAGAGAGGTGCTCTTTAGTTTTTGTATTCTGATGTTTTGGGCTTTGCTGACCTTAGAGGGACTATCCTTTTCAGTTCCTAGAGATAGATGTCTCCCTGTCAGTATGCCTTTTATATGCAAACCACCCAGTCCAGAACCCACATCCAGCCAGTGCCTCTCACACTTGGGACAGTGGTGTGACACTGTCCTGTGTGTGACGGTGGGGTGACACTATCCCCCTGCTCTAGACCCTAGGGTCATGATCAGACACCCAGGTACAACCCTGTGCCTCAGAGCTCCCAAATTATTCAAAGGAATTAACCCTACACATGCTCACCCAGCTCACGGTTTCTTCTTGCGTATTCTGTAATGGAGGCTTCTGCCTACGTCCCCTCTCCCTCTGCCTCCTACCAACCCGCTGCTTCTCTGCGGAGCCCTGCATGGTGCACCCCCTCCTGTTCCTCAGGATCTGTGAGTAAGCAGCCCTCTTTCCAATGGCAGTCGGCTCTTTCTCTGCTGGCCTCACCACACTGAGCATTTAACACAGCCTCCCAGGGTGTGTGCCAGGCCCCTCTACGTGTCCCTGCAGACCCACTGCCCTTTTCCTCTGCTCAGGGCCCTGGAAGCCTGTCCTTGGGATGACATCTGCAGGCTCTGGGCTTCCAGCTTCCACAGCTTTGGAGACACCAGCCAGAAGCCTAAGGGCGGGTGGAGAGTGAGGTTGGGAGGATTATCCTCGCACCCCTCCCTGCAGGGCATGGGCTCTCAGTTCCTCTGCAGTGGCCACAGCTCTTCTTGGGTGACCTGCTCCTATAGAAGTTCTGTCTCTGGGTTCTGGGATTCGCTTTCTCTTCTCACCTTGCAGGTCTTGGCATGGCAAGAGCTTCCTGCTGTCGCTAGCCCAAGTGTTTCACCATCACCACTTCCCTGAGCCCTGATCGCTCTGTGAAATGGTCCTGAGTGAAATGCTCCTTTATTTTTCCACTGGCATGAGTTTTGGTCTCCTGCCAGCCCTGATGACAGGGATGACAGTGGGAAGGCTGGGCTGGGCAAGGGGCGGGGGTGATCCTGAAGCATTAACCTGGGAAGCTATCTTTCATCTTAAGAGAGTTTTCTCGTTGATACTTCAATTAAACTATTCCAAGACAAATCCCCAAAATGCTAAATTATATGGATCAGATGGGAGAAAATAGGTATACCCATTCACCTTCTTCAGTTACTTTTTTCCTTTTTTAAGAGAGATAATTGGGACTAAGTGTTTCCCAAAATGTGTTCATTCTTCTACCACCTCCACAATTTTTGCCGTATCTGCACACCACCTGTGTGATTGTTTATCTAATAATTTCCTTTCACTCGGCTTACTTTTTGAAACAGTCAGGTGTATATAATTTACATAATTGGAGATATAATTTACATACAGTAGAATTTACCCCTTAGAAGCGTGCAGTTCAGTGAGTTTTAACAAATGCACACAGTCACGTGACCACCACCACCACCGAGACCCAGACTGGCGCACTGCCCCCATGCTGCCCTGGTGCTCTCCATAGTCAGACTCACCTGCCACCCGAGGCCCCAGGCCACCCTATCTGATTCCTGTTCCCAAGGTTCCCATGGTTCTGCCTTTTCCAGAACTTCCTGTGAATGGGGTCATACAATGTGTGGCTTTCATGTCTCACTCCTTTCACTTAGCGCGATGCTGCCACCCCTAGTTTTTTCTTTTTCTTTTTGTTTTTGAGGCGGAATCTCTCTCTGTCACCCAGGCTGAAGTGCAATGGCACAATCTCGGCTCACTGCAACCTCTGCCTCCCAGCTTCAAGCGATTCTCCTGCCTCAGCCTCTCAAGTAGCTGGGATTACAGGCATGCACCACCATGCCTGGCTAATTTTGTGTTTTTAGTAAAGACAGGGTTTCGATATGTTGGTCAGGCTGGTCTCAAACTCCTGACCTCAGGTAATCTGCCTGCCTCAGCCTCCCAAAGTGCTGGGATTACAGGTGTGAGCCACTGTGCACGGCACACCTTTTTTTTTAAATTATTTTTTATTTTTAGTTTTCTATTCAGTCTCCTTAGAGACTGTCAAAAATTGAAAATGCCGACTGTATTTCAAGTCGTCATAGCGGCGTATTGGGAGAAGTTTTCAATTAGCAATCATCATGCCTCAGATAAACCTCATTGGCTACGATACTGCCACTGCACAAAGCTACACCTTTTCTTTTTTTAAATCAAGCTAAAACCAAAACCACAATGTATTCATTCTATTCTTCAACATTCTTGTTTCTATACTCTGTGTTTACATGGAGTAATTCAACAAACCCGTAGCCTGGCTTTTATTTTGGAATATTTCCAGGCAGTAGAATTCTCCCTTCTTAGTTGTGACAAATGCATACAGTCATGTATCCACCACCACAAGCAAGGTACAGACAGTGTCATCACCCCAAAACCTCCTGGGCCTCCCTTTGCCATCAATCACTTCCTCCTCCCCAAACCCACTCCCTGCAGCCAATGAGCTGACATCCCTCCCATAGGATTATTTTTGCCAGAGTTTTGTGTGAGTGGAATAGATGTGGACTTTCGAGTTTGGTGTCTGTCACTGAGCATGTTTTTGAGATTCCTCCATAGTCCTTCATGTATTAATATTTGTTTCCTTTTCATGACTGAGTGCTATTTTATTGTACCAATGTGCCACTATCCCTTAGTCCATTCACCAGCCAATGGACACTTGGGTTGTTTCTGGTGTGGGCCCATTATGAATAAAGCTGCTATTAATATTTGTACACAGGTCTTTGGCCACATGTGTTCATTTACCTCACCTCGCACAGAATTGCAGGGTTGTATGGGAAACGTATGTATAGCTTTATAAGACATAACCCAGCTGTCTTCTAACCAGGCTTCACGCTTTTCCTTCCCACCAGCAGTGTGTGAGAGTTCCAGCCATTCTGTATTCGTCAGCACTCAGCTATGAGGTTTTACATTTTAGCAGATTGAGTAGGTGTGAAGTGGTAACTCACTGTGGTTTTAATTTGCATCTCCCTAATGACTAAGGACACTAATGATGTCGAGCATCTTTTTGGAGGCTCATTTCCTGTATCTCTTCTTGGTTGATGTATCTCTTTAACTCTTTTGTCCTTTTTTATTGGGTGGTTCGTCTTTTTCTTATGGAGTTGTAAGAGTTCACTTTGTCTTCTAGACATCAGCCTTTGGTCAGAT
The DNA here is from genome assembly GCA_963573385.1 of Cacajao melanocephalus. Classification (NCBI taxonomy): domain Eukaryota; kingdom Metazoa; phylum Chordata; class Mammalia; order Primates; family Pitheciidae; genus Cacajao; species Cacajao melanocephalus. The sequence continues at coordinate 50,467 of CAUYLG010062638.1, read as the reverse complement.
ATATGTTTGGCAAATTTTTTTTCCCCAGTCCTTGGGTGCTTTTACATTCTCTTAACAGTGTCTTTTTTCTTTCTGTTTTATTTTTATTATTATTTTTGAGACAGGGTCTTGCTCTGTTGCCCAGGCTGGAGTGCAGTGATGCAATCTTAGCTCACTGCAGCCTCAACCTCCTGGGCTCAAGAGACCCTCCCACCTCAGCCTCCTGAGTAGCTGGGACCGTGGGTGGGCACCACCACACCTGGCCAATTTTTGTATCTTTTGTAGAAATGAGATTTTTCCATGTTGCCCAGGCTGATCTTGAACAAATGGACATAAGTGAGCTGCCTCCCTCAGCCTCCCAAAGCATTGAGATTACAGGCGTGAGCCACCACAGTCAACTTCTTAACATGTCTTTCAAAGAGCAAGGGTATTTAAGTTTGTTGAAGTCTTCAACTTACTTTTAAAACTTAAACATGTTGTTTTACAGCTTTACATGGAAAACCCATAGTACTTGCCATAAATTGATATGTTAGAAATGCTGTTGGTAGAAAGTTACAGGAAATTCAACTTTCAAGGCCTTTGGGAGTTATCCTAATAAACATGTGATTATCCCACAGAACAGGAAACCTTGAAAAGGCAGCCCTGGTAATGTCATCAAGGGCCAGACCTTCCCACCTCTCTGCCCCACCTTCAGCAGCATGGTGATGTTTGCCCTCAGTCTCATTGCCTCGAGTTACTGGATGGCTGCCCACCTCTGGGCATCACAACCATGGTTCAGAGCAGGAAGAAGAGCAATTGCAGACAGAGCAGGGCCAGGCCAGGGTAGGGCCAGCCAGGGACCCAGGGTGGTGCACTGAAGGAGGCATTGGTCACAGTGCATAGCCCTGACAGTGAGTACCTCTTTAAATCTGGAACCCTGGGCACGTCTCTTGCCTCACACTAGGCCCAGCCCTACTAGCACAGAGCAGGGAGTTTCCCTGCCTTTCTCTTATCATGTGATTCTCTCCTGGAAGCTCCTCCAGCAGACTGCTCTATGTTTCATGGTTAGAACTAGGACTGTACTCATAGCCATTTTTGAATGCACAGGTGGCCAGGGGAGAAGATATCCTTGCATGTTGCAAGAAGAAAGTGGAGAAAGCATGCTTCTGTGTGAAGGAGAAGAACTTTCCTGTGTTTAAGATGCAAGCAAATTGTGCACGTCAAAAGAACATGACCCAAGATACTATTTTGAAACTGCTGGCTTTGCTAACTTACAAAATCTGTTTAGTCCTGGATGTATTTGAGTTTGTGGCCCTTGTTAAAATCCATGTACATTATGGAATTACAAAGGACACAGAATGACCAGAAGAATCTTGGAAAAGAACAAGTTTGGAGGACTACACATCCCAATTTCAAAACTTATTACAAAGCTACAGTGTGGTACTGCTTAAGAACAGACATATAGACCAATTGATAGAATTGAGAGTCTAGTGGTAATTTATGGTCATTTATGTTCAACTGATTTTTGGCAAGGGTGCCAAAAGGTATTCAATGCAGAAAGAATGGTCTTTTGAACAATAGTGCTGGGGAAACAATCTACAAACACACAAATAAATTTGGGCCCCTACCTCACACCATATACAAAAGATTAACTCAAAATGGATGAAAGACCTAAAACTATAAGAGTTAAAACTGAAAACTGTTAGAAGGAAAGATAGGGGAAAAGGTGTGTGACCTTGAATTAGGCAACAATTTCTTAGATATTATCCCTAAAGCACAAGCAATAAAAGAAAAAATAAAGTAGATTGCAAAACTAGCAAAAACAGTGTGTCAAAGGACACTATCAAAAAAGTGAAAAGCCCACTCACAGAATGGGAGAAAATATGTTCAAATCATATATCTGATAGGGGTCTAGTATTCAGAACACTTAAAGACCTCCCATGACTCAAAAATAAAAGGATGAAGAACACAGTTAAAAAACAGACAAAGGATCTGAGTAGACATGTCTCCAAAGAAGATATACAAATGGTCAGTAAGACATGAAAAGATCCTCTGAATATCACTAGTCATTAGGAAATGGAAATCAAACCCACAATAAGATAATGGTTTCACACCTGCTAGGATGGCTACAAGTTTTTAAAAAGGGAAAATAACAAGTGTTTTTGAGGATGTAAAGAAATTAGAAAGCTGGTATACTGCTCATGGAAATGTACAATGATGCAGCCACTGTGAAAATAGCTTGGCAGTCCCTCAAAAAGTTAAACATAGAACTACCATGTGACCTAGCAATTCCACTCCTGGGTAAAAAAATGTATGTTCACACAAAAACTTGTACATGAATATTCATAGCGACAGTGTTCATAATAGCCAAAAGTGCAACCCATCCAAATTGGCATATCCATTCAATGAAATATTATTCAGCCATAAAAACAAATGAAGAACTTGCTATTCCAAGTACAGAACCTTGAAGCCATTGTACTAAGTGGAAGAGGCCAGTCACAAAAGACAGCATAACCTGTGATTCCATTTATATGAAACATCCAGAAGAGGCAAATCCATGGAGACAGAAAGCAGATGAGTGACTCCCAGGGGCTGAGGGAAGGCAGAAATGGGGCATGGTGTTAAGGGTATGGATTTCTTGGGGCGTGATTAAAATGTTCTGGAATTAGATAGTGGTGGTGCTGGTGCAACATAGTGAATATCCCAGGAACCACAGAAGTACTGTTTAAATGGTGAAGTTTATCTTATGTGACTTATATTTCAATTAAAAAGTTGTTTAAAAGGACCTTGTGCCTGGAGAGGCTCCAGACTGAAAGCTGAGGAGGGAAGCTCTTCCATCCGAGAACTTGTGCCTTCTTTCCCATCAGAGGCATCCATGGCACAGTGGGACCCGCATGGGGAGAGGCAGAGGAAGCTCCTCAACCTGGGCAGGACAAGTATGTGTTGCCTTCTGAAGGTGGCAGGGGCCGTCTGTGGTCTTGGAAAGCAGTGGCAGTCTCTGGCTCAGGGCCCGGATCCCCATGCACCCAGGCAAATGTCACCTGCAGAAGTTTCAAGCCAGCCTGGCATAGTAGGTTGCTATTGCCACACGTGCGTGGAGGCTCGGAGACACCTGGGGTGCCAGCTTCTGGGCTGCAGCCCCAAGAGACAGACAACCTGCCATCTCCCTTCCCTCTGTGTGCACAGCCTGGCTTCATTAATGGGGAGGTGATGATCTAATTTCCTCCAAACAAATGTTTGGGATGTGGAGTTTTCCTTCAACAATGAGCACTGGCAGACGGTGAGAAATCTGCTTGCACTTCTGGGGCTGGGTGGGGGAGCCACCCTGATATGCCTGCCAGCCTAGCAGGCACTGTCTGCTGTGGCCTGGGGTTTCCTCACATCCTGAGCTGGGATATGATTGGCTGGAGCTGTAGGAAGGATGAAGCTGGTCCATCAGTGGTCAGGGGACAAGGCAGGCAGACTGGGAGGAGCTCTTCCAATGGTCCTTCCACAAACTTGGAGTTGGGGAGCCCTGCATTTGCCACACCCTCAAGACTGACTTGGGCAAGGCACTTGCCCACCTGAGTCTCCAGGAAGGGGACCTTGAGACAGAGCTCAGTAGGCAGGTTGTTTGGGGGCCAGTCCTGTGGCAGGGAGGGAGGAAGCAGGAAGGGGCAGAGGGGCACGCTGAGCTGCAGTGCGGGTGCAGTGACAGCCTCCATTACCCTTGTAGGAATCCCAGAGCTGTCCTGAGTCTGGGATGTCACGGGGCCAAGCCTATGTGGGGCAGCCATGGGACATGGGCTCTCCCTGGAGCAATGGCGTATGCACCTGGGGCGACCTCTGCCAAGGCCTCTCTGGCCCCAGCACTGCAGGGAGCTAGTGAGGAAGCCCTGGAGAAGCCCGGGTGATGTGATGCGGCCTCCAGCATACCAGTCTCTAAGGTGTGGAACTCGGAAGGCTCTTGCTCTGGGTGAGAAACAATGATGAGGACGCAGAGGCAGCAGGGAGCTCACCCTGTCCAGGGCTTTCAGCCATATTCTCAGTCCTTACAAGGATGGTGTGATCTTGGCGGGCTGCCTCTGAGATTTTACCAATCGGGAAAAGATTCCAGGTCTAATCTGTCCCTGTGTCTTGGGTCCCCAGGGCTGGGCTTTCCTGGTGTGGAGTGGGCACGGCGAATCTGTTAGTGTCTTCACTTCTCAGTTTAACTGTGGCTTCCACCATTGCCCTACTGTTTTCTTAGCATTAATTCCCCTCTTACCGAACATCCTACATTAGGATGTGCCAGGTCCAATATTTAGGTCTTTTATTGTTCTTCTTAAAATTTTTTTAATTTTTTTATTTTTAGACACAGGGTGTCACTCTACTGCCCAGGCTGGAGTGTGGTGGCACAGATGGGGCTCACTGCAACCTCAGACTCCTGGGCTCAAGTGATCCTCCCACCTCAGCCTCCTGAGTAGCTGGACCACAGGCATTCACCACCACACTCAGTGAATTTTTTATTTTTAGTAGAGATGGGTTTTTACCATGTTTCCCAAACTGGTCTTGAACTCCTGAGCCCTAGTAATCTGCTAGCCTTGGCCTCCCAAAGTGCTGGGATTACAGGGATGAGCCACTGCACCCAGACCGTCCTTTTTTTTTTTTAATTACATGATCTTTTCTTAATAAAGTCAATGAACAAAATGATTTTCATCTTAGTAGAAACTGATAGTTGAGAAGGTTTTTGCAGAAACTCCATGAGGCTCTTCCTGTGTTTGAACCAGCTTCAAGCCTTGATGCATAGCCAGCCCACACCACCACCTTGAGCGGCTAGTGCTACCAGTCCTCTTTATAACACAAGTGACAGAAAACCCTGTGCAAATCACCATCAGTGGCAGAGTAGGGCAGCCCAGGCACTCAGGAAGCTAGTGGGTGCCTCCACTGAGACTGGATCTGTCGACCAAACAACAGTCCCAAGAGCCTGGGACCTCCTTGGCTCCCCTACCCCCCAAGGGTCCCCCTTCTGCAGCAGCTCCAGTGCCCACACCCTCACACCACTGCATTCTTCCCAGAAGTCCAGATGACCCTGGCTCTCATGGGGCCATGTGGCCTGAGAGTGGGCGATCAGGGTGGGCCCCAGAAGAAAATAAAGTGTGTTGTTTTCCTAACCAAGGGAAGGATGAATGGATCTGGGAGAAGATTCTCAAGTCCCCTCAAAAACAGATGTTAACACACCCAGATCTGAATTCATTTAACTCCCATTAGCCAAGGGGCAGCTTGAAGGCCACCACATCCTGGAAGCCCTCCAGCTGCCTGCTGAAGCTCCAGGCCACTCCATGCTGGCAGGACTCCTTGCACGGCTCTGGCTGGCATTTTCTGTGCTGTGATGATGGTGGACGAGACTGTAGCCCTGAGGGTCCTCATAGTGTCTGGCTGCTCTCTTGGTCTCCAGTCTGGAGCACAACCCAGCCCAGAGAAAGAGCTGATGGGTGTCTTCTAGCTGCCTGAACTGGATGGTCAGGCTGATATGGTGGGGACCGTGGGGCAGGCATGGAGCTTGGGTTATGGGGAGAATCCCGAAGTTGGGAACAGGCCAGGCCAGGCACAGCCTCCGCAGCGTCACTGGGGACTGCCACATGGCTGTGCCCCGATGCACTGAATGCAGCAGTCGGGGAAAAGATGAGGGACACCCCCTAGGGGGCCACAGATGGCTCTGGGGCTCAGCCACCTCAACTCTGCACCCTGTCGCCACAGCCCAAGCCCAGGTAGGGCTCTGGAACGATTACCCCCACACTGAACACCACCCTCTCTTCCTCTGTGCCCATCACAGCTTGGGTATCTTCAAAAAATCTCCTTGGAGGAGCTGAAGGGTGGCAGGAAGCAGTGGGGACATATGACGCTTGCTTTTTATTCAGCTTGTATGTTTACTTGGGGAGACTGTTGTGGGATGTTGGAGACTATGACAGAGGGAGCTAAAGCACTCTCAAACCTTGGTGCCATCACGACAAACTTCTAGAAAGAGCTTTCACACTTGCTGTCTCTATTCCTCATTCTTCAACCCATTTCAGCTTGCATTAGGGGCTGTCTCACCTCACCTCCTAAAATTCCCCCATCTTAGGGCCACCAGCAACTACATGCTACTAACATGAGTGGCTCTTAAGTTCTTGTGTTAGCTGACCTCTCAGAAGCTTCAGTGAAACCCAAAATAATATGGGAGTGACATGATAGTTGAGTTCTCTCTACTGCCTACACAAGCAGTCCAGGCCTGACGCAGCAGCTCCAATGTCTACACAAACAGACTCCCTCCACAGTGCAGCTCCTGCATCTGAGACATGTAGCTTTTTCCCTTATGGCCACTCCCATACTTTTGGCTTGAATGACATCAACCCACCTGGTCCTTATTTGCCTCTTTGATGGGGCAACACTTCTGCCAGCCCCTGGTGTGCTGGGGTGTCTGCAGGGCTCTGCCTCAGATCCCCGTTGTTCTCTTCTCATTCTGCACACTGCCCTTAGCTGGCTCCTTCCCAACCATGAAAGGGCCATGAGCTCCCAAGCCCCAACTCCAGTCAGGCTTTCACCCTGAGCACCAAACACCTTTTCTAAGTGCCTGCTGTGTCGTACAGGCCTCGCAGGCTTCCCACACGTGTGCCCCTCTGGCTGTCCCTGGGAACGGCTCCTGCCCATTCAGTTCCTCAGGCAGGGTCCTGGGCTTCCGCCTCAGTGTATGGATTCCATCCTCCCCTTCTTTTTTTTTTTTTGAGACACAGTTTCTGTTACCCAGATTGGAGAGCAGTGGGGTGATCTCAAATCACTGTAACATCCGCTTCCTAGGTTCAAGTGATTCTCCTGCCTCAGCCTCCCGAGTAGCTGTGACTACAGCCACGTGTGACTACATCCCTTTCATTTTGTATTTTTAGTAGAGATGGGGTTTCACTATGTTGGCCAGGCTGGTCTCTAACTCGTGACCTCAGGTGTTCTGCCCACCTCGGCCTCCCAAACTGTTGGCATTACAGGCATGAGCCACCAGGCCCAGCCTACTTCTTTAACAGACATAATCATGAAGAAGCAATTCTACTTCCAGATGTCTCTCAATCCTCCTGCTCCCACCTTCTAGCCAGTGTCACCACCCAATTCTCACTGAGACCCTTTCTCACTGCATCTGCCTGCAGTGCCTCCACTCCTGTCTGTGCTCCACACTCCTGCTAGGAGGCCTTTGATGACACGGAGTAGCCACTTCCCTCTCAGAGGCTGCTGTGGCTCCAGATTGTTCTTCATGTGCATCTCCATCTTTATCCATCACCTCCACTCTTGTCCCAGGGTGTCCAGGGCACCCTCTGTATTTTAGGGACCCATGCAAGTTCCTAGAGAGCTGGCACACATCTGTCCCATTCTTTCCTGTGTTATCTGAGCCAGTGCCTGGCACAGGGTAGGGCTCAGTGAGTACTGGTTGTCAGTAAGGGATAGTAGAGAGGAAGAATGGAGACAGCTCAGCAGAGAAAGGCACGTTGCTGGGACAGAATAGAAAGCCACACATAGGCCCAGGCCCATATGGATTCATTATGGATGGAAGTGGCATTTCCAACCAAAGGGGAAATGTGGATTTAAAAAAAAGTTATCAGGACAATTAGGTCACTGTTAGGGGAAAAAAAAAAGTGAAGCTGAATTTAAACCGGTTGTGAGGCCCAAATGAGTGTGTTTGTGCCTAGCACTGTTCAAAGCACAGGACATAACAGCAACAGAACCAAGATCCCCCTCATGGTGCTCAGTGCCAGCAGATGAACAGGGGTCAAACCCGCAGGGGAAAGAAAAGGTGTGAGGAGTGCGAGGAGACAGGCAAACCAGGCCCTGGAGGCAACAGCTGCTCTTTTAGATATGCCTCAGGCAGAGTGAGGAAAGAGACATGTAAATGTTTTCAGGAGGGGGCTGGTGCTTAGGCGGATGGCACAGAAAAGGGTCTCTGTGTGGCTGAGGAAGAAGAAAGCCAGTGATATTGTTTGGCTCTGTGTCTCCACCCGAATCTCACTGTGAATCATTACCACGTGTCAAGGGCAGGACCAGGTGGAGGTAATCAGATCATGGGGGCAGTTTCCCCCATGCTGTTCTCATGATAATGAGTTCTTACAAGATCTGATGATTTTATAAGAAGCTTCCCCCTTCGGTCGGCTCTCATTCTCTCTCCTGCCACCCTGAGAAGAGGTGACTTCCACCATGATTGCAAGTTTCCTGAGGCCTCCCCAGCCATGTGGAACTGTGAGTTAATTAAACCTCTTTTCTTTATAAATTACCCAATCTCAGATATTTCTTCATAGCAGCATGAGAACAGACTAATATAGTAAATTGGTACCACAGAGAGTAGGGTGGTGCTATAAGGATAGCCAAAAACATGGAAGCAACTTTGGAACTGGGTAACAGGCAGAGGTTGGAACAGATTGGAGGGCTCAGAAGAAGACAGGAAGATGTGGGAAAGTTTGGAGCTTCTTAGAGACTTGTTGAATGGCTTTGACCAAAATGCCAATGATATGGATGATGAAGTCCAGGCTGAGGTGGTCTCAGATGGAGATGAGGAATTTGTTGTGAACTGGAATAAAGGTGACTCTTGCTTTACTTAAGCAAAGAGACTGGTGACATTTTGCTCCAGTACTAGAGATCTGTGGAACTTTGAACTTGAGATAAATGATTTAGGGTATCTGGTGGAAGAAATTTCTAAGCAGCAAAGATTCAAGAGGAAGCAGAGCGTAAAACTTTGGAAAATTTGCAGCCTGATGATGCCATAGGAAAAAAAAAGCACCAATTTTCTAGGCAGAAATTCAAGCTGGCTGCAGACATTTGCATAAGTAACAAGGGGCCAAATGTTAATCACCAAGACAATGGGGAAAATGTCTCCAGGGCATGTCAGAGAGCTTCATGGCAGCCCCTGGCATCACAGGCCTGGAGGCTTAGGAGGGAAAAATGGTTTCTTTGGCTGAGCACAGGGACACCCTGCTCTTTGCAGCCTCAGGACATGGTGGGTGCCCTGTATCCCAGCTGCTTCAGCTCTATCCATGGCTAAAAGGGGTCAAGATACAGCTTGGGCCATGACAAGGGTGCAAGAGTGTGCAAGCCCCAAGCCTTGACAGCTTACACATGATGTTGGGCCTGCAGGTGCACAGAAGTCAAGAATTGAAGTTGGGGAACCTCTTCCTAGATTTCAGAGGATGTATGGAATTGCCTGGATGTCCGGGCAGAAGTTTGCTGCAAGGACGTAGCCATCATGGGAAAACCTCTGCTAGGTCAGTGCAAAAGGAAAATATGGGGTTGGATCCCCCACACAGAGTCCCCGCTCAGGCACTGCCTAGTGGAGCTGTGAGAAGAGGGCCACTGTCTTCCAGCCCCCAGAATGGTAGATCCACCAACAGCTTGCACCATTAACATGGAAAAGCCACAGACACTCATCAGTGTACAGCCTGTGAAAGCAGCCAGGCTGGGGGCATAGCTGCCCCAGGCCATGGGAACCCACATCTTGCATCAATGTCACCTGGATGTGAGACAAGGAGTCAAAGGAGATAAATTTGGAACTTTAAGGTTTAATGACTGCCCTATTGGATTTCAGAGGTGCATAGAGCCTGTAGCCCCTTTGTTTTAGCCAATTTCTCCCATTTGGAATGGGTGTATTTACCCAATGCCTGTACCTCCATTGTGTATAAGAAGTCACTAACTTGCTTTTGATTTTACAGGCTCATAGGAGGAACAGACTTGCCTTGTCTCAGGTGTGACTTTGGACTTACACTTTTGAGTTAATGCTAGAATGAGTTAAGACTTTGGGGGACTGTTGGAAGGGCATGATTGTGTTTTGAAATGTGAGGACATGAGATTTGGGAGGAACCATGGGCAGAATGACATGATTTGGCTCTGTGTCCCACCCAAATCTCACCTTGAATTATAGTAATACCCATGTGTCAAGGGCAGGACCAGGTAGAGATAATTGAATCATGGGAGCAGATTCCCCCATGCTGTTCTCATGATAGTAATTCTCATGAGATCTGCTGGTTTTATAAGGGGCTTCCTCCTTTGCTCAGCTCTCATTCTCTCTGCTGCCACCCTGAGAAGAGGTGCCTCCCCTCATGATTGTAAGTTTCCTGAGTCCTTGGAACTGTGAATCAATTAAACCTCTTTTTTTTTAAAATAAATTACCCAGTCTCAGGTGTTTCTTCATAGCAGGATGAGAACAGACTAATATAGCCAGCATGACTGAAGTGAAGCCAGGGATGGGGAGGGTGGCAATGGGGGGCAGGGTGAGGGCAGACAGGGAGCCAGCCCTACGGGCTTGGGCTGTTCTGATTCTAAGCATGAGGGTGATCTTTGGAAATGATGAGTCAGGTATGGTTCTAGCCCTCGTGGAGACTGCATTAGGGAGAAAGTGACTGTGAACAACCAAACAAGCAAATAAACGAAAGTTTAAATAGTGACATATGCTAAGGTAGGAGATGGGACTTGATTCTGGAGGTGGGACCCAGGTTCTGGGACAAAATGAGGACTCGCTGAAACAGGGACAGGGTGGAAAAAGCCATCCATAAGACATGCCCACCAGTGTGACATGTCAGTTTATTGTTTCTATGGCAACACCTGGAAGTTACTGCCCCTTTCCATAGCAACTACCCAATAAACAGAAGTTATTACCTTTTTTTCTGGAAATGTCTGCATAATCCACCCCTTAATTTGCATGTAATTAAAAGTGGATATAAACATGACTGCAGGGCTGCCTCTGAGGGGCTGCTCTGGGCATACTGCCTATGAGGTGGCCCTGCTCTGCTCCACAAGAAGCAGTACCTCTGCTGCCACTGTGCACTGCTGCTTTAATAAAAGTTGCTGTCTAACATCACTAACTTGCCCTTAGTTCCTTCCTGGGTGAAGCCAAGAACCCTCCCCAACTAAGTCCCAATTTTAAGGCTTGCTTGCCTTGTATCGATGCTATCAAGAAAATATTCAGGGTGTAGTGGGAGAGAGGGAGGGATGGGTGAGGAGCTGTGGTAAGGGAAGGTAACCTGGAGGAAATGCTACTAAAGAAAAGTTGGCCATGTGCAGGGCTAGAAGCAAAGCAGGCCACACACAGGCTGAGCACCTGGCACCTGAGGTGCTCAGAGCCGGGTACTCTGAAGGTCATCAGGAGGTAATTGGGACCTGCACAAAATAGAGAAAGGAAGAGAACAGAACAAGGGGAGGTTGGAGTGGTCCCTGCAGGTGGCAGGGTGCTGTACTGAACAACTCCAACCCTGGGCCATGTTGCTTCCAAACTTTTCTCTCTTATCAGTGTGTGTTGTGCATTTTCCCAAGCCAATGCATGTTGGCCACATGTTATTTCATACCAGGGATGGGCTTGCTGTAGTGGAGAATCCAATTCCCTCTAGACATTTGATGTTTGTTGTTTTGTTTTGTTTTGCAAATTCTATGATAACAAGCGAAGCTGCAGTCTTGTCCATGCATCTTTGAGTAAGTATGGATGTAAGATAAATTCCTAGAATTTGAATCACCAGATAAAAAGTTTTGAAAATTACAATTACATTAGTTGTCACCAACGACCCTCCAGAAAAGCTGTCTTTGTTTGTACACCCACCTTCCCTGAGATCCTTACTAGCAATGGGTATCTAGTCTTTTTCATTTTTTCCAATAGAGGTGATGATATAATATATTCTAATTTAATTTGTGTTTCTCTTATTAGTAGTGAAACTGAGTTTCTTTCCCTATGCCTGTTTTTGGAGGGGAGCATTTGATTTTCTTCTTTGATAAATTACTTGCCCATCTACTTCACCCATTTTTCTATTGTGTTGTAATTTTTCCTCATGACTTATGAGAGTAATTTGTGTTTTAGGGAAATGTGACCTTTGTCTAGCTTCTGGATGGCAACTAATTTTTCCCAGTGTGTCTATTATGTTTTTAAATGGGTATTTTGCTGAAGTGAAATCTTACACTTTTACATACTCAAATCAATCAGTCTTTTCCATTCTGGCTTCTGGGCTTCTTGTCATGCTTAGAAAGACTTTTTCTCACGCCAGGATAAAAAAATTCACCCACGTTTTCTTCTATTACATTTTTAGATTCATTTTTGACATTTGAATTTTGATACTTTAGGATTTTTTTTCTTTTTAGTGTAAGAAAGTAGAGATTCAGCTTTATTTTTTTCCAAATGCTTACACATCTATCCCAATACCATTTATTAAACAATCCATCATTTCTTCAATTTTCATGCCATTTTTATCAGAGTTTAAACAGTCACATATTCATGGGCCTATTTCTGGATGCTCTATTCTCCTCCATTGATGTATCTGTTCATATTTTGAATACTTTGTCAAGTTCAATTGAGTTTTTTTTTGTCAAAAAATTCAATTAGAATTTTGATTTAGAGAGGATTGACATCTTTACAACTTTAAGTCTTTCTATTCAATAAGAAGATATGACTTTCCAATTATTCTATCTTATTTTATGTCTTAGTCGAGCTTTACAGTTTCTGCATGTAAGGACTTCACATCTCTTAAGTTTTTTCTCCTTAGGCATTTTATATTTTCAGTTGCTATTGAGAATGAGCTCTTTTCTTTTATTATATTTTTAGCTGCTTATGTTTTATATAAAAGAAAGATACTGATTTTGATATGCTAATTTTATAGCTAACTACCTTAATAAATTTGCTTGTTTTCAGTATTTTAAAAATCTTTACCCAGTGATACCATACTATTATTTTCAATGATAAATTTGTCTCCTCCTTTCCAACTTGTATGCATTTTTTTTTTTTTTTTTGAGACAGAGTCTTGCTCTGTTGCCCAGGCTGGAGTGCAGTGGTGTGATAATGGCTCATTGAAGCCTTGAACTACTAAGTTTAAGCAATCCTCCAACCCAGCCTCTGATGTTGCTGGGACCACAGGGGTATACCACCATGCTCGGCTGATTTTAAACGATTTTTTGTAGACACAGGATCTCACTTTGTTGCCTAGATTGGTCTTCTAGTGATCCTTGGGCTTCCCAAAGTGCTGGGATTACAGGTGGGAGCCACTGTGCCTGGCCACGTATTTAATTGCATTGACAAAGTCTTCCAGGAGAATGTTGCAGTAAGTTATTGTTTGCCCTATGAGACTACCACCTTGAATCAGCCCGTAGTGTTGAACTTCTCTTCTTTCTCCTGAGAGGTCGGTAGAGGCAAACCCGAGAGCTGTCTTGGCAGTGGGGAGGTGGGCTTCAGGTGGGCCGCTCTCTGCACTTTTCTCTCCTTTCAGCCACACTTTTGGGGTTTTGGTTTGTTGGCTGAGATACTTAATTTCAGACCCACACTGTTGGATATGATAGCTATTAGCCAAACACGGCTAAGTTTAAATTTAAGTTAATTACAATGAAATAAAAGTTGAAATTCAAATCTTCAGTTGCATTAGCCACATTTCAAGGGCTCAGAACCACATGTGGTTGGTGGCTCCTGTATCCGACAAGGCAAATGTGGGACATTTCTGTTACGGCAGAATCTTCTCCTGGGTAGTGCTACTGTACTCAGGCATCTCCACCCTCACACAGCATCCTCCTACCTTGGTGAGCACTCATACTGCCTCCAGGCTTTCAGATTCGTTTTCTAGGTTGTGGGGAGGGTTCTTAGAGCTCTTAAAACTCCATTCCATGTGGTTCTTCTTGTTTCCCCCTGGAATGCCCTCACCCTCGCTGTCAAACCAGAAAGTGCTGACAAGTTGCTTTCTCTTCCTTCTGGCACTGTGTTCCCTCACCGCCCTCCCAGTTCCACGCTCCTCTCCGAGGATGAGGGCAGGGTGGCCACACGGCATCTCCTCTTTCACTGTGCCTTCAGAATTTTGCCACTGCCTGGTCAAGTGAGGGGTCTAATTTCCCTCCTCTTGCCACTCCTTCAAATAACCTGTAGCAGGTGGCAGAGTGACACGACGTGCTGCGGGACCAGGTCTGAAGAGGCCGCATGCAGCCTCTGCCTTAGGCAGGAATGTGTCTGTGTCAGCACACACCTCGGCAGGCCCCGAGCTTGTGTGAAGAGCAACGCCTGGCAGCCACCTGCTCCAGCCATCAGCCACAACAGCAGCAAAGGCCCCCCCGCCGACCACCTGGCCAAGCCCCTCCTGCATTCCTGACCCACAAAAGAACGAGGATAATAAATTGATGGTGGGTGTTTTAAGCCACTAAATTTTAGGAATTGGAGCAGAAAAGAAATGGAGCGTGTATGTGTGGGGTGTGTGTGTGTGTGTGTTGAGTGAGCTGTGTGTCAGTTCTTTCCAATGCTTCTGGTCATGGAGAGTACTTTCAGGAGTTGGGGGGTGACTCTGGGGATGTGGGGTGATTCATGGACATGACTTCCATCCTTCCTGCTAAAACAATAGCTGTGGCGTTTTTGCGGGAAGGCGCGCTCGGCTCCTCTCTGCGCTGGCATTTGGCGCCTACCTGTTGCCATGGCAGCCGTGATTGGCACTCCCTTTGCCATCCGGGAAGGGAGGCTGCTCCAAGTAGACTTTTTCTGATTCCCCAAATCTCTCCTCATCTCAGTAATGCTCAGCTGTTAGAATTCAGACGTCTTCTCCATTCCTTTTATGCTTTCAAGAAGAAAATCCCTGAGCTCTTCTGCCTAGGCTGTTTGAATTGGTATCAAAATCACATTTGATTTGAATTTAGCTGCCAAGACTCTAAGTTTTGTTGAGGCTAATACTCCTTCTCTGCAGCTTCCTTCAGTATTTGTGTCTCAGCCTCTCCGGCTCAGCCACCCTGGTGGGGGCTCTCAGGGAGGGCAGGAGAGGAGGCAGCCTGGCTTCCTAGGCAAGGCCCTCTTTTTCTGCTGCTCAGCACTGTGCCCGACAGCGACTCTGGCCTTGATGGGGGTGGCGGTGAGGAGGAAAAGGTCAGGTAATTACAGAGAAGCTGAGACTGTGAGTAAACTGGGTGGAGACCATGCGTGTGCTGGGGAGGCGGCAGGCAAAGGCCTCACGGGGCACGGAGCCAGCCACTCAGCCTGGGCAGGGACAACACATCCATCCAGCCGTCCGCACATGGGAAAGGGCACATAGGAAGTGGGAGTGCAACTTTAAATAAGATGGTCAGGGCAGCCTCACTGCAAAGGCAGCAGTGGATGATGCAGAGGAGGTGGGGCGCGGCCTGTGGGTGTCTGGGTGACAGCACCCACTGAGACAGGAAGAGCAGGTACGGAGGCAGGGCATTCCTGGCTCCTTCAGGAAACAGCAAGGAGAGAAGTAGGTGGTGAGGCTAGAGGGGTCATGGGGACCAGACAGGGCTTTCATGGAGGGGAGATGGTGAGGAGCAGCAGCCAGAAGGGGTGTGGGGTTCTGATCTGGTGGCACCTGTGTTCCCTGCACTTCTGAGCAGGCATCCAGTGTTTGCTGGAGGAGCTCTGGGAGTGTGGGTTTGCAGAGCCTCACTATGGGGAGCTCACCGCTGATCACACCCCTGGGCAGATGAGCCCACAGAAGCTGGGGCCTGCAGGGCCCTGTGGACTCCTCCTCTTTTGCGCACAAAACCCAGGTGGGATAAAGTGCCACATGAGAATCCCAACAGGAGATATTTCCACGGACAAGACGACCATGGCTCAGGGAGGGCACAGAGCCACTGCAGTCCAGCACGAACATATCTGCACAGATGCGCGGCCAGCAGGAGCCCTTGGTATTTGACAGGAAAGCCTCAGGCAGAGAGACAGTGAGGGTCAGGACCCTTCACCCTGCACTCAGGCCTGGTGCTGCCTCTCCTTGGAGCCCCCTGCTTTCTCCAAAGGAACAAGTGGGGTGGCCGAGCTTCTTTAAGGCCTTCCCTGAGGGCTCCCCTGTGGGTCTTTGCGTGGCTCAGAGGTAGGAGGCCCAAGCACCTCTGCACCTGGGCAGGGCAGGCAGTAGGAGCAGAGGACATCCTCTTGATCTGTAGGGGTTCTGAGGCCGCCCTCCAGGGGACCTGCCGCAGCCTGCCCAGCAGCCTCGGTGATGGTGGGGCTGCACCAGCAGAGAGGCTGACAATCCTGGATAGGGCGTGAAGAGGCTGAGCAGGGCCGAGAGGTGTGGGCTGGGAGAGAGGGCACCCGCTGTGGGGGGAGGGGAGCCCCATGTCCAGGAGGGAGGCCACTGCCAAGACCTGTGCCCAGAGGTAGGTAGGACAGACTTGGACTCCGCATACATGGCCTGCAGGAGATCCCTACTGCCTAGGGTTACCCACCTCTCCAGAGGGATGCCATTTGCGAGAGGCCCGAGCAGGGAACCCCCGACCCCTGACAAATGAGGCTGCTTTTATTAGGAACTTCCTCTGTCATGAGCGCCACACTCCTGGCAGGACGAAAAGAAGCACCGCTTTGGGGTTGGCCAGACCCAGTCTCCTTTCCCAGTCCTGCCACTGCCTGCTGCCAGCCTTAGCATCTCTCTGTGCTTCTATTTCTTCATCTCTAAAGTGGGCACAGTGATGGTTTCCGCCTCACAGATGGTTTCGTCCCTTACCAGCAAAAAGTGTAACAGGAGCCCAAGGCTCTCAGCTCCCACTCCCTGCTCAGAGCACGGCCTCCCTCCACTCTCCCCACACCCCGATGACTTGACTTTTATTTTTTATTCCATGATGTCTCTTTGGTCTAACTGAATTGCACTATCATCCGTTCACTCTGAAACTTTCCTTGCCATTTTGTTTTAAGAGTTTTTGCTGAAAAATGCAGTGGTTTTGGATTTTTCAAAAAACCCTTATGTTTTTTAATGACGAAGTTTAGCCTATTTATTTAAACGCCATAACTATTTGGTCTCACTTCTGGTGTTGTTTTCTGCTTTCTCACTTCATTTCTTTACTCTCTCTCTTTTTGCTCTTTTAATTTCACTGCCTTTGATTTCCCTCTCGTGACTGTGAAGTAGACTTATATTTAATTTTGCTCGTTTACTTTTATTTTTAAGTGGACCTATGTTGTAAAAATGAATATCAAGAATAAAGTGATAACTATTGATTCCTCTTTGTGTGAAAACTGTCTCCCCCTTTTCCACAGCATTTTGTAGGTGTAATCTAGGATTTTAGATCCAATTCTCATTTTTAATTTGTTCATTTAGTTTATTCGTATGCATCTTCTTTTTCAGAAAGTGTCAATACTAATAATCTTTTTTTTCTAACTTATCTTTCCCATCCCTGAATTTTAATTAGGTGGAATATTTTTTTTCTACTGATTTTTCCAGAAGGTTGTAATGTATGAGCTCATGGCTATCTGAGATGATCTTTCTGTTGGTCTCACACATATGAACAACAATTTGACTGGATGTTGACTTATTTTTAAAAATTTACTTATAATTGTGTAAATCAAAGTGATAAGTGTACATAGTTCACAGAGTCACAGAAAATTTTTGCAAGGCTTGCCATGAAAAATAGTATTCCTTCTTCCATTGCCCCTCATTATCTAGGTCCTGAAGAAAAACACTCTCAACTTTTTGAGCGGATCCTTTTTGGATTTATCACCTCACTTCTATAGAACATGATTATATTGTTATTTGTTGACTTTATAGTTCGTTTCAAGCAATGTGTGTTGACTGCTCACTGGGGAAATGAGGGTTTAGCGCTCTTGCAAAACTTGTCCCCTCCCCGTGTTGTAGACGTTCATCCTATCACAGTTCTTGCAGTATGGTAAATTTGCAATTTGGTTATGATTCATATTTAGAGTTTATATAATTTTTTGGTGCTAAACCATGCAGCAATCTATAGTTATTTTCCTGTATTGCACAACTTTGGTATTTCCTAGAGTTTCTGTTTGTTTAATTTTCTGTAATTTATCCTGTTAATAATCTGTTCTATTAATTTTCTATTCTTTTGTTATGAATTCATGTTCAAACAGCCTCTAATTGAGCCAGTCTCCTGCACTATCTTCAAAGCATCAGTGACTCTACTTGTGCCATCTTTTTTTTTTTTGAGACAGAGTGCCCCTCTGTTGCCCAGGCTGGAGTGCAATGGCAAGATCTCAGCTCATTGCAACCTCCCACTGCTGGGCTCAAGGGATTTTTGTCTCTCAGCCTCCTGAGTAGCTAGGATATCAGGTGCAGGCCACTGTGCCTGACTAATTTTTGTATTTTTGTTGTAGCGATGGGGTCTTGCCATGTTGGTCAGGCTGGCCTCGAACTCCTGGCCTGAAGTGTTCTGTCCACCTTGGCCTCCCACAGTGCTACAATTACATGCATGAGCCACCATGCCTGGCCTACCTATACCATCTTCTAAGGAGCCTTTCCCAGAACCTTCTGCCCCTGCTCCGCTCCTCATGGACAGCACTTCTTTGCCCCATCCTGGACAACTTTCCCTTTCCTCAGGCTAAAGCACCTGTTTCCTAGGTTCCACATCTCCCTCCTCCTTGGTCGTTCCTTGTTTTTTGAGGCATTGCGTGTGTGAATGTATTTTTATTCTGCTCTCAGTCTTACTTGGCTGGATATAGAAATCTAGTTAGAAACGAGTTTCCCAGGAACGTTGAAGACGTTGCTTTTTTGTCTTCCAGCTTCCAGGCTGCTATTGCAAAGCTGGTGTCAGTGCCATCTTTGATTTTACACAGTTGTAAAATTTGTTTTGTTTTATTTTATTCTCTCTTTGGAAGCCTTTTGCCATCTCTTTGTCCTCTGTGCCCTGAAGTTTCACACACGTATCTTGATGTAGGTCCACATCCCTCCGTTTCGCTGGCTTTTCTGACCTAGAATCTCCAGAACTGTTCTGGGACACTTTCATGGATTTTTTTCCCCTTGGTAATTTCCTCTCCTCTCTTTTCTGTGTTCTCTCTTTTTTTTGGAACTCCTGTTACCCAAATGTTGGACTTCCTGAGCTGGTCCTCTGACTTTCTGATCCTTGTTCTCTTTTTACTATTTCTCTTCTCCATCTTATGGCTTTCCTCAACTGTATCATCCAAACTCTTCTTTTACATTTTCCATTTCTACTATCATATTTTAAGTTTCCAACAGCTTTTCCTATGTTCCATTTGTTTAATAATACTCTGTTCTTGTTTCATGGGCAGAATATCATTTCTTAGCTCTCTGTTTGTATTCATGATAATGATTTTGAAGTTTTCTTCCCCCGCAAGTAAACTTTGTTTCCTTTAAATCGCTTTTTTAAAATTTGTGTTTGTTCTAACCTCTGTCTCTCATATCAGAGGTTTACTCAGATATCTGCCAATCATTTTGATTGCTCATATTTAAAAGTATGGCACTAAAACACTGGTGAAAAGTTTTGTGTGTGTGCATGTGTGTACATGTGTGTGTGTGTGTGCATGTGTGTGTCTGTCATGGGAAATGGTGGCTTCTCAATTGTGAACTTCATTGTAGGATGATCTGCTTGGGCTGTTTCATTGGGAGGCCCTCAGATATTTCTTCCTGATCATTTGGATTCCCCTGAGTATCTGAGGCCTGAAAAGAGAAGCCTGGGTACCAGTGTTCTGGCTGCCGGTGAGGAACAGGGCTGGAGTGTTCAGCACTGAGTGTGTCAGGTTCATTCATTTCCCCTGTTTCTTCTGATTTTAACTGTGCCCAGTTCAGAGATGCCTATTGTGGTTTCTAGAAATTAGTCTTCTGCTGGAATGAGGTTGTGCAGTCTGATGGAGAGGCTCTGGGTGTCTGCCTGCTTATGAAAATGCTTTCGGTCCACTCTTGGTTTCTATTACTGCCTTCACCCCTGCTGCAGAGGCATCTCATGCTTTCTGTTCTCAGGACTTTCTGAGCTGCTGTTTATTAGGCTTCCCACAGCTGCCTCGGGAGTCAGCTTTCTAAAATCAGCGAATTCAGTTATCCCTCACCCATCTCCCTTCCTGACTCTAACATTTGTTGCTATTTTCTCCTCTTCTGTTCTCTTTGTCCTTGTAAGTGTAGGCTACCCTTTCCTTTTAACATCCTCTTATTGCCATGTTACTGGGAATTCAGGCTGGAGCAGAGGTTAATATCCATTTTTGGCCAGTTACATTTAAGCAGAACTCAGCATTGAGTTCTGAGGTCCCCATGGGTGAGAGGAGGAGACCTGTCCTTTCATAGTGACGCCCACCCAACGTTCATTGTTGACAGCCAGTCTCAAGGTTGGATTATGTAGCTGATAACATTTCTCTTTCACATTAGCTTCTAGAAAGTTGTAAGACATATTTATGCCCTAAATATTTGCTGTAGCAAGTTTATAGATTATCTTAAAACTTTTTTTTTTTTTTTTTTTTTTTTTTTAGAGAGAGAGAGGGATCTCATTCTATTGCACAGGTTGGAGTACAGTGGCACCATCATAGCTCACTGCAGTCTTGAACTCCTGGGCTCAAGTCTCCTGAGTAGCTGTGACTACAGGCATGCACCACCATGCCTGGCTAATTTTTGTAGAGATGAGGTCTTGCTATGTTGCTCGGGCTGTCAGTGTTAACATCTGAATAGATTCTTTGCGCTTACCTTCACAGAATAAGAGTTTTAAGCACTGAAAAGTTCATTGCTGGGATAGACCAGCCATAACATGGAGTGCTTACTAACCTTGAGGAGCACATTGGTTTTTCTTTTCTTTCTTTCTTTCTTTCTTTTTTTTTTCTTTCTTTTGAGATGGAGTCTCGCTCTGTCAGGCTGGAGTGTAATGGCATGATCTCAGCTCACTGCCTCCCAGGTTCAAGCCATTCTCCTGCCTCAGCCTCCCTAGTAGCCAGAATTACAGGTGCCCACCACCATGCCTGGCTAATTTTTGTACTTTTAGTAGAGACAGGTTTTTGCCATGTTGGCCAAGCTGGTCTTGAACTCCTGACCTCAGGTGATCCACCCGCCTCAGTCTCCCAAAGTGCTGGGATTACAGGCATGAGCCACTGAACCTGGCCACATTAGGTTCAATATAAGACTGTAGTAATATTGAGACCGTTCAGAGACAGGGTCTCATTGTGTTGCCCAGGCTGGTCTTGAAGCGATCCTCCTGCTTTGGCAGTTGCAGAGTCTTACAGCATTACCCTGAAGACTAGTTGTCAATTTAAAAACTGGGGAAAAGCATCTTTGTATGATGGAGTCTAAGGGACACCACCTTCACAAAGTGATAACACTTAGCACCCCCAGTAATGGGACAGACTCCCGAGGCGAAACAGTAGGAAGAACCCCTGCGACCTACGGAAAGCTCCTGCCCGAGTGTCTAAACTGGATCTAAGGACAAGCACACAGTTGGCCAAATCTAGGGGCTGTCCATAAGATCTGGACTCCTCAAAACCTTGATGTCATGAACGACAACAGAGAATTAGGAGAACTGTTGTAGATTAAAGGAGACTAAAAAAAATCAGTCTAATGCAGTACAAAGTCCTTGATTGGATCTTGGATCAAAAGACAATAAATGAAGGGAATTTGGGGGCACTTGGGCAATTGCACCTTGAGGTGTGGCATCTGTTGGATTTGGACATTTCCATGGAAATTACCAATTGAGCATCCAGTTGCATTTAAACACATTTATTTTAAATGGGAACTGTACATCAAAGATTGCTAGGGCTAGCTGTAATTTCTATAGATTGAAAGTTTGTGTCCCCTCAAAATACGCGTTGAAATGGAATCCCCCATGTGATAGTGTTAGGAGGTAGTGCCTTTGGGAGGTGACAAGGTTGTGAGGGTGGAGCCCTTGTGGTTGCATTAGTGCCTGTATACAAGAGGCCCCAGAGACACCCCGTTTCCCCTCTCCCATGGTACGGGGACATGGTAAGAAGGCACCACCTAAGAACCAGAGAGTGGGTCCTCAGCAGACACTGAATCTGCCAGCACCTTGACCTTGAACTTCCCAGGTGTGAGATAAATTTCTGTTGTTTGCTAGTAGCTTGAAGGGTAAAGGATAAATATGCAGTTGGCGCACCATGTCCAAGGGCTCTGCATCATGGATTCACCCAACCGCAGATCAAAGATACATATATTTTTAAATTCAATAAAAACATACAATAAAATAATACAAATAAAACAATACACCATGATGACTAAATCACATTACGTTATATTAAGCATTGTAAGTAATCCAGAGATGACTTAAAGTATACAAGAGGATGTATGTAGGTATGTTAAGAGGATGTATGTATGTATATAAATACATCACAATTTCATATTGGGGACTTGAGCATCCACAGATTTTGGTCTCCTCAGGGCCAATCCCCACACATACCAAGGGATGGCTATACTGGAATAATGTTACAATAGAAATAGAAGAATTAGCGTTTAAAATGTTTGACCCTGTACCACCTACAATCATTGTCTGCATCCCCAGTGGTAACTGCACCATCCTTTGGGAATCACTAGGCTAGCAGGACACCAAGGTGAGCCTCTGTGTAAAAGCAAACCCAGGGCTTGACCTGGTTGGCTTGGAGAGGGAGAGAGAGATCGCCCAGCATAATTCAGGAAGAAGCTTGCTGATACTTCTTTGGCAGACTGGGGAGGAGTGAGTGGTAGGGGACCTAGGATAGAGAGAAGCTGGGGTAGGTGAGAGGGGCTGGGGGGTTCTGAGCAGGGACAGGAATGTCTGGCAATTAGTGTCAACCTATTTGCTGTGATGGTTTGTACACTTTCCCCTTCATTTCCTGCCAACTGGCTTCAGGATAGGGGGCTAGATTCTCACCTCATCCTCCGGGTTCTCAGGCTCTGTCCAAAGGCTGATTGTGGTGGGAGGATATCCTTGGAATAACCTAACAGAGTCCATACCTTCCCACCTGGTGCCTCTGTGGAAGGGAGGCATGCTCTTATGTATCACTTAGCTGTTGCTGTGTAACAATTACCCCATAACCCAGTGGGGCTTGAAACTACAAACATTATTACAAGTCTATGGTTTGGCTGGGCAATTCTGATCATCTTAGGTGGGCTCGTTCATGCATCTGGAGCCAGTGAAGGTTCAGCAAGGCAGCTGTGTTAATCTAGGCTGGGGTCTGTCACCCGTTTGAGGGTTTGCTGGGTGGAGGCTGGTCTAAGATAGCCTACAAGCTCTCTTCTGGGTTCACCAGTTGGTTCACCTGAACTTTTTCACATTGCAGGTGAACAGTGTCACTTTCACTTCCACCCTGTTCTACTGATGAAGCAATTCACAGGCCAGCCCAGACTGAAGGGGCAGGAGAATGGGCCCCACATCTCAATGGGAAGAACTACGCAGCCATACTGCAAGGGCACAGGGAGGGATGCAGAATTGGGACCATGTTTGCATCAATCTATTACGTCTCGTACCCTGTAACTAGAGGCGCCAGGGAAGACCTCCAGCACAGGTCATTGCTGCTCTCCCTCCTATGGGTTGCCCCCTTAATGTAGTCTCCAGTGTGAGAGGCACATGTCTCCCCAGGCTGGGGCAGGACTGATATGGTGAGCACTGCAAAAGAGCCCCAGAGTCAAAGGTCCGTGTGCGGCAGCCCTGCAGCCAGCCACACTGGGGCCAGGGCTGGGATTTACCATCCACAGCAAGGCGGAGAGGCTGCCCACTGTCTGGTGGGCAGTGGAGAACAATCCACAGCAAGGCAAAGAGGCTGGCTCTCAGCCCTGCTCTAGCTCAGCCAGCCAGGAGAAAACAGCAATGCCAGAAGAAACTGGAAAATCATCTCCTGGCCTCGAGACGTCCTGGGCAGGGAACTGAAGGACTGGGGGCACAGATGGTGTTTTTTATCTTGTATTCCAATTGGCGGCTAAGGCTTTGGAAGAGAAAGGAACATATGGGAACTGAACAGCTGGCTAAGTAGATGCAATTGAAGAACAAGATTTGGTTTTCTGGACCATGGCTTAAGACGGGTTCTTGGCTGGGGCCTAATATTAACAATCTTAATATCATGCGTTTGCACAGGACTTAACTGTTTGGAAATCACTTTGGCTGATCTGCCATTTCATTGTCACTTTACATTAACTGCAGTGGAGGGAGGGTGGATTTCTACCCTATATCACAGATGAGGTGAGAGAGGAGAGGTCCCCTGCTCTTTTAGATCCTAGAGCTGGTAGGTGTTAGGGCCAGTCTAGAATCCAAGTCTGTTTGACTCCAAAATCAATGCTCTTTTCAGCATTTCACGTGATTCTAGTGAGCATGGCTTGGAGCAATGCTTTTCCACCTCTTTGTGACCCACAGAAATAAGAACTTTACAATGAGACTGAGGATGTATATGTGTGCCTATGTGTGTATGTGTGCCTATGTGTGTATATGTGCATGTGTGTAGCATGTATAGGTGTGTGTGTAGTGTGTGTATATCTATGTGTGTGTGCATACATGTGTATGTGTGTATAGTGTGTTTATGTGTAGTGTGTATGTGTGTAGTGTATCTGTGTATAGATGTGTATAGCACGTGTGTGTCCATGTGTGTGTAGCACGTGTATGTGTGCCTATGTGTGCATGTGTGCATATGTGTGTATGTGTGTATAGTGTGTGTAGTGTGTGTCTATGTATGTGTCATGTGTATGTATATACTGTATGTGTGTGTACAGATGTGTGTGTAGCATGTGTATGTGTGTCTGTGTGTAGCATGTGTGTGCCTATGTGTGCACAGTGTATGTGTGCATGTGCATATACATGTGTAGGCTGTATGTGTGTATGTGGGTAGCATGTGTGTGCCTATGTGTGTAGTGTGTGCACGTGTGTATACATATGTAGTGTATGTATGTGTGTAGCATTTGTATGTGTGCCTATGTGTGTGTAGTGTGTGGTATGTGTGTACTATGTGTATACATGTGTTTAGCATGTGTATTTGTGCCTGTGTGTGTAGTGTGTGCATGTGTGTATATGTGTATGTAGTGTGTATGTATGTGTATGCCTGCATATGCGTATATATGTGTGTGTGTGTTCATACTATTTGTGAAAACATCGGAGGGAGATGTACACTGGTTCACAGGAAATCGCTGGCAAGAGAGTCCCCCACGTGCCTGAAAGCCTGTGGACCGAGGATGGAGAACGCGGAGTCTCCTTTGTTCCTGGGTTTCCCATGCGCCCTGCCCGAGGAGCGGGTGCTCCAAGCCTGAGGCGCTCTCCTTGCCTGCCTGCTCTGTGGCGCTGTGGGGCACAGTCCTGAGGCTGAAAGAAGGCACTGGCTGCTCCGCGCCTGCTCACGGCGTCCCCTCCCTTCCCGGACCCCTCACCTGCGTTCCTGCTTCCTCCCTGGGCCTAAGTCGCGCCCCTGCCCTGCCGAGGGCGGGGAGTCGCTCCCAAATCGGAGCTCATCCTCTGTGCCTCCTCCGGAACCTACGTGTCCGTGCCTCCCCTGGCCCTCCAGTCTCAGGTAACGGCCGCGCGCGCCCGCTGTGCTGCAGCCTCGCGAACTCCGCGAAAGGGCGTCGGAACCGCAACACTGAGAGGAGGCTGGGGACAGGCGACCCAAGCGAGGCTCCCGTGCCCCTGCAGCGGGCTCCATGCTGCTCTTCTCCAGAGGTCACCTCCCCTTCCGCATGCGCCTCCCCGCAGCTCTTCCCTTCCCTCACCCGCCTGGTGGACACGTGCCCTCCTTGACATCCTCCACGGGAGGAGGCTCAGCAGGTGCACTGAAGGGCCCGAGCCCAGCGCCCACCGCTATTAGACTCCGCGGCGGAAGAAGTTGCTTCCCTACAAATTATCCTTCCCGTCTCCTAATGACTTCCAGGGGATTGTCTGGATTTGGTGCTAGCATGTTTAACACCTTTATAATACTTACTAATCTCTTTGCTCTAACAAAGAGAGAGTAGGCCTGGGGCTTAGAGTCCTGCCAGGCTGCGGTATCAAATTAGGGCTTAATGACTTTATTGTGACTTCATTGTGCTTTCTTGTAGTTGCATTACGGAAGATGAGGCTCAGTTCCATTTGTGAAGAGATATGAAGTGTCCTGTTAGGTATACACTAACGTAAATTTTAAAAATGCAAAAATTCAAAGAAAATTTAGGTATAAATGAAGACATAATCAATATTTGAGAAAGCATAATTTAAGTCTGAAGGAAGGGAAGGGAGGGAATAGGGTAGCTGAAGAGATGTTTAGCAGCTGTGCAGAATCAGGAAGGTGTGGGTGACAGTGGGTCAGCACACTGCCACCTCACACAGACAGGAGGGAAGTGGGCATCCAGGACCACACCTGAGGTGCCAATGGCCTGCCGAGGCCTCTTGTCAAGGCTTCTTAACTCAGCCCTTCCTTTGCCACCACATCCCTGAGTGTGGTCACACCTCTGCTGGAGGGTCAAGACATGACTGTGGTTTCTGGGATGGCTGAGCTGCACCAATGAGAAAGTTGATTGACAGGACGTCCATCTGCCAGAGGCTGGGGTTGGGTGAGCCCAGGCCCAACTCAGGGGAATTTGTCTATCTTTTCTGAGCCCCAGGGTGTTTGCTGTGGTCCCAGCACACTGGCCAGCTCTTTCCCAGCACACCCCTCCGCCTGAATCTTGACAATTATGGAGATGTGCCTGTCACATTCCTAAACAGAGACTCTTTCCCAACTACCCCTGCTGTGCCTGCCTTTCCTCATGCCCAGGTTTGGCAGGACTCTTTTGGGTGCTTAGACAAAGGTACTGGGACAGCTGATCTAACTAGGGTAGAGCGAACCTTGTTACTCACTCATAACCACCCCTTTCAGTTGCTGTCATTGTTTTCTGTATGGCTAGAGCCCCAGTGGGTTCCACTGTCCTCCATGGAGCCCTGGGGAAGGGTGAGTCTTAACTAGCCTAAGCCAATCATAATAATTTCATTTCCCTAGTCAGTGGGCTTAGGAAGAAGCAGGTGCCCAGATTCCAGCCATGGAGACCTGAGGTTGCCTCTGTAATGCCTGGAATTTTGGCAGCCATCTTGGGATCATGAGAAACATCAGCCTGAAGGAAGCGTGCTGAGAAAGACAAAGGAGAAAGGTGGGAGGCTCTGGGACCTATGGCTTCTCCTATCATCCTACTGGGGAGGGTGATAAAGTCTCTTAGCTAAGCCACATTAAATTGGGTTTTCGGCAGCTTGCAGCCAAAAATTTAGCCCAATTGACACAAAGACAGAGGGTGACGAGCCAATACCCAGCCTCTCTGTCTGCAACTCTCCTTGTCTTCCTGCAACTCGCCTGTTTTCACTTCTCCTCTGAAAACCCTGGCGTTTTCTTCTAGCCTACTTTCTGCAGGCTGAGGGCCTGAAAGTGGCTGTCGGAAGCTTCTTTGGTCTATTCCCTCTCCTGAGAGTCCATGAAATGTGAGATGGGGGTCGCTCCTCAGTTGAGTGTGCTCCCCAGTGACTGTTGGGCTCCAGCTTCTCCTGCATGCAGCAAGGCTTGGAATCCCCTCAGCCCTGCCACACTCTACTCATCTTCATCCAGCGCAGCTACACAGGGCCTGGTCCAGCCATAAGCTCATCTGCTCCAGACACCACCCGAGGCCTCTCAATCTGACCACGTCTAGATCAGAGGCTGCCAAGGAGGCTCAGGACTGCATGGACTTGAATGGCAGAGGACAAGCTCAGGATGGCCTGAGACCTGATTTTATTTTTTATGGGACTATGTAGTGTACAATGTGATGTTTTGATATAAGTATACATTTTGAAATGATTAAATTGAGCCAATTAACTTATTGATCACTTCACATACTTATCATGTTTTGGGGGAGCTGAGTGCATTCAGGATCTACTTTCAGTAATTTTCAAGTGTACATACATTATTGTTAACTAATAATGCACCTTATATACCATTCTGTAAAATAGATCTCCAGAACTTATTTATCCTGTCTCTTTGACCAATATCTCCCTATTCTTCTTATCCCTTAGTCCCTAGCAATCACCATTTTTCTCTCTGAAAATGTAAGTTTCAGATCTTACATTTAAGTTTTTAATTCATTTTAAGTTGATTTTTGTATGTGATATGAGATGAGGGTCTAATTTTATTCTTTTGCATATGGATTTCACAGCACCATTTATTGAAGAAACTGTTCATTCTCTATTTTATGTTCTTGGCAACTTTGTCAAAGATCAATTGACCACAAATGCATGAAGTTATGTCTGGGATCTCTATTCTTTCCATTGGCATCTGTATCTCTTTTTATGCCACTAACATGCTGTTTTGATTACTATAGCTTTTTAGTATGTTTTGAAATCAGGTGCTGTGATGCTTCCTGCTTTGTTTTTATTCCTTCAAGATTGTTTTGGCTCTTTGGGGTCTTTGTGGTTCCATACAAATTTTAAGATTTTTCTTTCCCTTTCTGTGAAAAATGACACTGGGATCCTTGCAGGGATTGAATTGAATCTGTAGATTGCTTGGGTAGTTTGGAAATTTTAACAATATTAATTTTTCCAAAGCATGGACCAACTATCTTTCCATTTATTCATGTCTTCTACAATTTATTTCCTCAATGTATTACAGTTTTCTGTGCAGAGATTTTCAATTTTTTTTGGTTAAATTCATTCCTAAGTATTTTATTATTTGTGATGTCATTGTAAATCAGATTGCTTTCTTAATTTCTTTTTTAGGCAGTTTATTGTTGATATATAGAAATACAACTGATTTTTGTATTTTGATTTTGTATTCTACAAGTTTTCTAAATTTATTTATTCTAACAGTTTTGGGGTGGAGTCTTTTAAGGTTTTCTATATATAAGATCATGCCATCTGAAATCATGCCAACTGGAACAGACAATTTAACTTTTTTCATTCCAATTTGGATGCATTTTATTACTTTTTCTTGCCTTATTGCTTTGACTATGACTTTCAGTACCATGTGGAATAGAAATGGCAAAGGTAGGCATCCTTGTATTGTTCTTGTTCTTAGAGTAAAAGCTTTCAGCTTTTCACCCTTGAATGTGATATTAGTTTGGGCTTGTCATATATGGACTTTATTATGTTGAGATACATTCTTTCTAAACCTAATTTGTTGAGAGGTTTTTTTTTTTAATCATGAAAGAATGTTAAATTTTTTTGAACACTTTTTTTTTCTGAGACAGAATTTCACTTTTGTCACCCAGGCTGGAATGCAATGGCGCAATCATGGCTCACTACAACCTCTGCCTCCTGGGTTCAAGTGATTCTCCTGCCTCAGCCTCCTGAGTAGCTGGGATTACAGGTGTGCACAATGATGCCCAGCTAATTTTTGTATTATTAGTAGAGACAGGGTTTCACTATATTGGCCAGGATGATCTTGAACTCCTGACCTCGGATGATCAACCTGCCTCAGCCTCCCAAAGTGCTGGGGTTACAGGTAAGAGCCACCATGCCTGGCCTTGTTGAACACTTTTTATGCATTCATTGAGATGTTCATATGATTTCTGTTAATGCAGTGTGTCACATTTATTGATTTGTATAAATTGAACCATACTTGTATCCCATAGATAAATCCCACTTAATCATGATGAATGATCTTTTTAATGTGTTGTTAAATTCTATTTGTGAGTATTTTGTTAAGGATTTTTGCATCTATGTTCATCAGGGATATTGGCCTGTAATTTTATTTTATTGTTGTGTTCTTAGCTGGCTTTGGTATGATGGTAATGATGGCCTCATAAAATGGATTTGGAAGTATTCTCTTATTTTCAATTTTTTGGAAGAGTTTAAGAAAGGTTGGCATTAATTCTTTTTTAAGTGCTTAGCAGAATTTGCCTATAAAGCCATCTGGTCCTGGAATTTTCTTTGTTGGGAGGTTTTACATTACTGATTCAACTTCCTTACATGTTGTTGGTCTGTTCAGCTTTTCTATTTCTTCATGATTCAGTCTTGGTAGGTTGCATGTGTCTAGAAATTTATTAATTTCTTTTAAGTTATCAAATTTGTTGGTACATAATTGTTCATAGTTGTCTCTTAGCATCTTTGTATTTTTGTGGCATCAGTTGTAATATCTCATTTCTCATTTAAAACTTTGTTTATTTGACTTCTCTCTCTCTCTCTCTCTCTCTCTCTTTGGTTAGTCTAGCTATGTTTTCAACTTTATTTTTCCCAGAAAGCATCTCTTAGTCTTACTGATCTTTTCTACTGTCATTACAGTCTCTATTTCATCTCTAATCTTTATTTCCTTCTTGCTGTTGACTTTGGCTTTTAGTTTTTCTTCTTTTTCTAGTTCCTTGAGGTGTAAAGTTAGGGTGTTTACTTGAGATTTTTTTTAAAAAAATAGGCATTTACTACTCTAGATGGCTTCATAAAAATGTTTTTGCTGCATACCATAAGTTTTGGTACGTTGTGTTTCCATTTTTATTTGTCTCAAGATACTTTTTGAGTTCCCTTTTATTTCTTCTCCAATTTTTTGGTTGTTCAGTAGTGTGTTGTTTAATTTTGTGGCCCAGCATATGATCTATCCCAGAGAATGTTCCATGTGTTCTTGAGAAGAAAATATATTTCACTGCTGTTGTATGGAATGCTCTATAAATATCTGTTAGGTCTATTCAGTCTACATGTTATTTAAGGCCACTGTTTTCTTATTAGTTTTCTGTCTGGATGATCTATTTATTGTTGAAAGTAAAGTATTGAAGTCCCCTAGTATTTCTATATTGTCCATTTCTCCCTTCAACTCTATTAATATTTGCTTTATATATTTAGATGCTCCAATGTGGAGTGCACAAATATTTACAATTATTGTATCCTCTTGATGAATTGACAGCTTTATCATTATATAGTGACATTTTTTGTCACTTGTGACAGGTTTTGACTGAAGGTCTATTTTGTCTTGTATTAGTAGAGGCACTTCTGCTTTCTTTTGGTTATCATTGGCATGGAATATCTTTTCCATCCCTTCACTTTCAGTCTCTATGTGTCCTCAAAGCTAAAATGAGCCTCTTGTAGTCAGCATGTTGTTGGATATTAATTGTTGTTTTTAAAATTCATTTAGCCATATTGTGTCTTTTGATTAGAAAATTTAACTCATTTACATTTAAAGTAATTATTGATGTGGAAAGACTTACTATTGCCATTCTGTTTATTGTGTTTAAACTGTTTTGTATTTCTTTTGCTCCTTTCTCTCTTGCTGTCTCCCTTTGTGATTTGTTGATTTTTTTTTTAATCTATATGCTTTGATTCTTTTCTCTTTATTTTTTGTGTATCTACTACAGGTCTTCTCGTTGTGGTTTCCATGAAGCTTACCTAAAACATCATATAGTTATAATATCTATTTTGATCTTATAGCCATTTTAATTGCATACAAACACTAAATTTTACCTCTTCACTGCTACCCCTTGTTTTATGCTACGGATGTCGTATTTTACATCTTTTCATGTTGTGTACACATTAGCCAATTACTAAATCTATGAGTTTTTAAATAGTCTTGTTTTTAACTTTTACACTAGAGTTAAAAGTGACTTATATGTCATCATTGTAGCATTAGAATATTCTGAATTTGACTATATATTTATTTTTACCAGTAAGTATTACATTTTCATAAGTTTTTATGTTGTTACTTAGCATCACTTTTTTTCAACCTAAAGAATTTTCTATAGTATTTCTTATAAGGCAGATCTCATGGAGATAAAGTCCCTCAGCTTTTATTCATCTGGGACAAACCAAATTGTCTCAGACAAATAAAAGCTGAGGGACTTTATCCTTTAGATATGAACATTGATAGGATAGAGAGACTCTATTCTTCAGAAATGAAAGCTTTGCTGAGTGTAGTGTTCTTGTTTGGTAGGTTTTTTCCTTCAGTACTTTAAAGATATTATCTAATTCCCAGCTAGCTTCCAAGTTTTCTGCTAAGGAGTCCACTGATAGCTTTATGCAGGTTTCCTTGTAATTGATTCGTCTCTTTTCTTATGCTGCTTTCAGGATTCTCTTTGTCTTTTGACAATTTGAATCGACTGTACCTTAGGATATTCTTCTTTGGGTTGATTTTTGTTGGGATCCTTTGAGCTCCATGAATCTGGATGTCTCTTCAAGATTTGGAAATTTTTTTCTTTTAAAGCCAATATTTATTTAAATAAGCTTTCTGTCCCTTTCTCTCTCTCTTCTCCTTCTGATACTCCCATAATTTGTATATTTATCCCCTTGATGGTGTCCCTTAGGTCTCTTATGCTTCACTCTTTTTTATTCATTTTTCTTTCTGTTTCTCTCGTTGGCTATTTTCAAATGACCTGTCTTTGGGTTCACTAATTATTTATTCTGCATGATTGAGTCTGGTGTTGAAACTCTCTTGTATTTTTTAGTTCTTTCATTATATGCTTTAGCACCAGTATTTCCGTTTGGTTCTTTTTAATGGTTCCTGTTTCTTTATTAAACTTCTCATTTTGTTTATGCATTGTTTTTCTTATTTCATTTAGTTGTCTGTATTGTCTTGCCTCTCACTGGGCTTTTGTAAGATGTTTATTTTGAATTATTTTTTCAGGCAGTTTATAGACTTCCATTTCTTTGGGGCCAACTACTAAAGCTTTATTAGTTTCTTTGGTGGTGTCATACTTGCTTGATTCTTTGTCATCTGTGTAGCCATGTGTTGGTGTCCAGGAATTTGAAAGAGGAAACACTTCTTTAGTCCTTATATGCTAGTTTTGGCTGATGAAGACCTCCCACTGTGTCCCTGACCTCATGGGACTGCTTCTAGGATTGTTGCCAAGTGGGACTGCAGCTAGTTGGCCCTTGTCCTGGCAAAAAGTCAGCAGCCTGTTACCTGGAGTTTTAAGGATTGTAGATCCTGTCTGGTCCCTGGGTGGACTAGATTGCCTTTAGGACCTTGGTAAGCAGGGGCTGGTGCTGGGATGGGAGTCTGATTCAGGGTCCACAGATAGTGGGTCTGTTACTAAGTATGTGGATATATGTATCTTCCTTCAAGTTCCTTGGAAGCCTTCCATTGGGTCAGTGGATGGGTCCCTGGGCAGGCAGTACTGGCCTCAGGTCATGGCTGAGAGGGGCTGCAACTGAGTTATAAACGTGTTTAAGAGTCCACAGCTGAGATTAAGTTCTGCAGGCTTGTCTCTGGTGGTACAGACAAGCAAGTCTCCCTCTGGCCCTTGGGCTGGCAAGACAGGGCTTTAAGACAAGTGGAGAGAAACTGGAGCCAAGTTACAAGATTGTTTCAAGATCTGCAGTGGCACTGGGCTTGGTGAGTCTACCTATAGGGGCATGGGCAGGTAAAAGTGATTTCATGACATGGTTTATCTATTTTCTGCTAATCAATTTTTACTTTTTAAATAGATTTTTCCCTTTTGTTTTTACTATTTCAATTTGTTTCACTGGGTATTGGGGTAGGAGATTCTGGGATCCTGCTTCATTTTATTGTATTTACCCAAATTTCTGCTTGGCCAGCCTCTGTAGCCCTCCTTCCTGAGCAAACCACTTTATCACAAACCCTATCAGGAAAGGTGCCTATCTCAAGGAAAGCAGAGGCATGACTGCCATCACTCTGTGGCTTTGCATCTTAAAAGTAAAAAATCCAGAAGCTGCAGTTTCTTTACCAGCACCAGGCCTGCTACTGGGGGCAGTAGATCACCATGCCACATTCACCCTGAGTTATAGGACATTCTTCTGTAATTCTTGCTTATTACAAAACAAAGCAGAATTATGTGAGTTTAGCTCAGCATAAGTATATACTTTATTTTTTAAAATGAAGCTTATTTATGAAAAACAGGTTTAGTGCAATGGATCAGAACAATGTTTTTGGAATCAGACAGAGCTAGGTCTGAATCCTGGTCCTGTGTTTTACTAACTGTGTCTGTAAGTATTCAATGGGTTCTTACTTAATTAAGGAAAAGAACATTGGCAAGTTATGTTGTCTCTCCAAACCTCAAATTCTTTCTCTACAAAATAAGGATAATAATAGTACCACTTCAGCTTTTGTAACAGGGGTTAAAAGAGATCATGCATGTGAAGTGCCTGATGCAGGGCTTGGCCCATATCAAAGTCACCATTTAGAACAAAATTTAAAGAAATGAAACCCTCAGGCACATTTATGTGCATGATTCATTAACTTAGATTGTTTGCCAATAATTATTGCTTGATTTAATCTCAGTTTTCTCACAAACTTGAGCAAACCTAACATAATAAGATGCTTGTAAATCTCTAAGTCTGTGCCAGAATTGCAGCTGCTCATCCATAGCTAGGGCTATGTCAGCAATTGCTAACCTCCTTCACTTCTGGCTCAATACATTTAAATCTGAGTTCTCCTTTACCCTCTGTGCAGGAGAAAAAAAAAGGGCTCCCTTTTTCCAGCTGCTCTGTTTCGTCAGTGTTACCCTCTTCCCTCCAATTTCCAAACCTACAAAATGCACTATTGGCTTTCCTCTCCTGTGTGTAGTCTTGCATTTAACCCACACACTCTGACCAGGTGTTCTGTCTCAGACTTCTTCACTCTTGGGTACATGAGCTTTGCTTCCCAACAAAGCTGTAGAGTAGGGCTCGTGTCTCTTCTCTAGAATAATTCCCCAGAGCTCCCATCCAGAGATGGACATACTGCAGGTGCTTGGGAAATGCTCACTGACTGAGTACACTGTGAGCTACCATGACCACCTTATCTGGAATAGTTTCCCTTTCATTCTCCATCCTCTTGCCCTAATTACTTTCTTCATATTGCTTATGACTACTTGATGTGAGATGTTTACTCTTTGTCAATTGTCTGTTTGGGTCTCAGGGTACAGAAGCACCATAAGGACAGCAGCACCATCTGTTTTGTTCCCTGCTCTATCTCTATCATCTGTAAGATTTGCTCAGCACAGAGTAGATTTTCAGTAAATACGTGTGAAATGAACAGAGGCCCCAAAGTCCACCACTATGGAAATTTGGTTACTTGTTGAACATTGGATTCTGAGAGGAAGTCCCTAGTAAGTTTTTTGTGCAAATGCATGTGCTTTATCAAATGGTATAACGTGGAGGCCAAAGGAAAGAGGGAGAGAGAAGAGAGACAGATAGAGAGAGGCAAAGAACACGCGCATACACATACATGCGCACACACATACAGAATTGCACTAGTTAATTGTATCTAGTGACAAGTCACTTGGAGTCAGCTCAATACCTTTTTACCTGTCTGATGGCCTAATCAAAGTCTGCCTTCCTTAATCCCATTCGCCATCCCTCACATTGATCCCAAACCAGAGAAGAGAGAAGAGCACAGGCCCTGGGGCAAAGTGAATGCAATTAACAGCCCTGTGGCTTCATTTCAAAGCTGTCACCCAGCAGTTTGCCCTAATGCTGCAGAATTTTTTTCCCTCTGGGCTATTTCTCTTTTCACCTTTCCTTTCTGCAATTCATGTTTTGAACAGCAAGCAGGCCAAAAACTTATAAAAAGAAACTGTGGGTTTATACCAGGGATTCCCAAACTTTTGGAAGTCATGGAACCTTGGTTTAAAGAAAATTCATGGCAGATGGAGACTTTACAGTTATATCTAGAGGTCACAAATATTTACTGGGCACATTCTACTCACACCAATTTTTTTAGGCCCAGAGAGGTAAAGATAGTTGCTACAGGTCACACAGCTAATAAGTGGTAGAGCTGGGATTTGAACCCAAGTTCTGGTTTTTGGCATAGGACCCCAGTCTCTTACACCCAAGATTGCTTCCTGGGCCATGAGAGGAAGGTCCATGCAAGGCCCAAAGTGCCTCCCATGTGCAAGTGTCAACTCAGGACGTATGAGGAATGGGTGGCAGAAATAAGGGCATGCAGGGCTTCTAGATCCAGGCATTCTCCTTGGCCAGTCCAGAGGGCCCTGCCAGTTCCTTTCAAATCTGACTTAAAAGGTCAGATCTTAACCATGGAGTGATTGAAGGAACTTGTTCTAGAAAAGCTAGAGGGTAGCATTTGGTATTTCTCACTAAGCTATACTTTCAGCCATCCTAGTCAAATCCATGGCAGCACTGAGTGGGCCAAGCGGGGAGGAATTGATCTGTAAATGGCAAAGAACAGTCAATTGAAATGTGTGTCAGAAGGGGCTGCCCAGGGCAATAAGACTGGAACTGGTCATGGACTCCTTTGAAGGCTGCCTTCCCTGCATCTGCATTATGGACTTCTCTGCTGGCTGGCCCTGAGAACCAGGAATGAACTTCAGGGCTGGTTGGGGGTTCCCTGAGCTAGCTGCAATTCAGTCCAGGTCCTTCTGGAGCAGCCACTGGCCAAGGTGATGTGCAAGGCCTGCTAGGAAAGCACATGCAGCTTCCCCACTTGGCTCCTGGATAGAGGGCAGCCAGGTACAGCAAGAGTAGGAGACAGGGTGCACACGGATGTTAGAGGGAGTGCAGGGGTCATATGTCATGGCATTAAATAAGAGTCCGTCCATCACTCTGGAGAGCTCTCTAGCTTCCCCTGAGAGGGTTTGTGTATGGGGAGGTAGGGTGAGCAGGATGGAGGCTCCTGACATCTGCTGCAACAACCTGGTGTGGGGTCTGCAAAAAATCTTACATTTTTCTTGCTCCCCTAGAGAATGTCCTGGTGGGTCTTTCTTAGTGGTTTTTAACACCTTTAGGCCTACCAGCCCAGGACACTGCAGGGGTGGAAGCCACAGCAGCCGTCACAGGGTGTGTTCTAGATTAATAAATGCATGGAGTGTGTGCTCACTGGATAGTCATGAGGGATGCAGGCCAACAACATGGTCAAGGAACATGGCCCTCTTAGTGTTGATTGAAAGAAATGGTTACTACTCTTCACTACTGCCTGAAGCCTTGCATTTTGCCTGTGACTTTGCAGCATCCCCCATTAAGAGGCGAGTCTATTTTCCTACCCTGTGAGCCAAGACTTGGCCAACATGATGTGATGGGAACCATAGAGTGCCACCTCTGAGCTAGGTTTCAAGAGGCTATACTCGCTCCACTTGCTCTTGGGTGCATGTGCCTGTCACTTGGACAACCCTGGGTCATCACACCAGAAAGTGAGTTATCCAAGGCCTGCTACTCCTGCTGCTCCAGCTGATGGGAGTGAGGCCACTGCAGGCCAGCCAGCTGCCTGGACCCCACTCACTGACTACAGACACAGAGTAAGCCAGCCAAGTTCAGACAGACCTGGCCCAAACCACAGGCATTTCCCAGCCAACTCCCAATGTGTGTGGCAAAAATAATTTGTGATTGTTTTAAGTCATGAAGTTTTGGGGCAGTTTGTTCCCCAGCAATAGCTAGTGGCATGGTCTGAAGTATTTTTAGATGTGCTCCATGCTGGCCTGTGGGGTGGTTGGCAGGACAAAAATGGGCATGATCTGAAGAGCCCTGAGTGTTTCATAAAAATAGGAGATGGTAGGTATGAGGAGACTGTCCCTTAACTGGTGCTGAATGCAGAGAACCTCCCTGCTTGAGGTCAGGAGACAAGACAGTGGGGGAGGAAAACATATGCCCAAGACAGACTCCAAATGTTACCTTCTTATTACACAAGAAATACATCAAGATGCTCTTTTAAGACAATCTAAAGATTCCAGATAAACCCCAAATTCCCTTTGACCAATGCTTACCCTCGTGCATTCCCCAAAGCAATTACTCTTATGAAGATGATGGTGTCCTTCCAGACCTCAAAAACATTCTTCCATGTTGATATGGTAGATGTAGATTTAAGTTCGATTTTTAAATTGTACAATAGTCTATTGCATGAGAATAAGTTGTTAAGAACATCTTAGTTAGCTGTCCCCCGGTTGATGGAAATACCCTTATTTCCAGCATCCACTTGCAACATCCCTGGATGTGCCTCCTTAGGTACCAGGGGTTCTCTGAGGAACCAAAACCACAAGTAAAGTTGCGGGGCCCTGAGACACATGCATTTTCACAGAGCACAAGAACAAACAATTTCCTTTTACCTTGACAGCACATGATATTATCAAACTATTTTTTGCCAATTACATAGGTGAATAAAGAGACAGGGAGGGTGGGGAGGGAGGGGAGGGTGGGGAAGGATAACATGGGGAGAAAGGCCAGATATAGTATGCACCTAAAGTAAAATAAATAAATTTTAAAAATATCTTGTGGTTGATTTAATTTTGCATTTAATTTGATTACTCGTAAGGTTGAGCATCTTTTCTTATGGCAGTTGGCCTATCTACTGCCTCTTGAGGAAATTCATATCCTTTGGCCATTTCCCTATTTGATTGCTTATCTTTTCCTATTAATGTGATCTGTTCGTATATTGTAAGCACTCCAGGATAGACTTCTCTGTGGGAGCAGCATATTGGAGGCCTGCCAGGACAGTTCACAGGAGGGGCTGTGTGGGGCTGCAGGTATGTCTCTAATCAGAACCTGCCTGTGTTTTTTTTTCTTTTTCGCCAGCTGCACTTGCTCCACCAAGAAGTGGGTAGCATGCAAGCTATGGTCACAGTGAAGGTGGGGGACGTAGTAAGTCCTTGTGGTACAGACAGTCATTTCCTGCTCTCAATACCACCTATAAATGGAATCTCTGTGGGGGAGTTATCCCAATTCCCTTCTAGTAAGAGTCTGCTTCTGTGAGTGGGGAAATCCAGCCTGAACACCCAAAAATATGCCATAGCAGGGAGATCACTGTTGGTCCTCACCCTAAGAAAAGGAGTAATCACATACTGTCACTCAGAGATGTGTACTGAACAGAGTGCAGGTGGAGTGGTGTGCAGGAAACACTAAAGACCAAATCAATGCATTCCTAAGAGCACAGGGTGCTGCACCCCTGGTATGGAAGGCAGCACAGGGAGCAGGGGAGCCTTCCCAGGAGGCCAGAGAACTGGGCAGAGGAGTCTGGCTGCAGTGTGGTTTCACTGAAGGCCTCCGAGAGACTCACCAAGCTCTGGGGCTGGAGTGGGCTTAGAACATGTCCCATATTGAGGGGAAGGGGCTGGGCCTTTCAGCCCTGCACTTTCCAGGGGACAGGGAGCCTTGGCAGAGGCAGTTCCTTTCAGCAGAGTGTGCTGCCTGGGGACAGCTTGGCTGGGGTCCTCGGCAGACAGCAATCCCGACCAGGTACTAAGCAGCTCTGTCTGAAGGGGACACATCCCAGTGTCTGCACGCTCTTATAGCTCCTGTCTCTTTCAGAGCAGCATCAGGCTCACAGTGGCTGTCAAGCTCTGTCTCCTCTGCCTCTCTGACCTCCTCTTCCCCAGCTGTCCCTCTCTCTCTCCTTCATGCAGTCTAAACTAGCCCAGCCCCGCTGTCCCTGAACTGTGCCAAACATTCTCCAGCCTTGGACTCTGGCTGGAATCTCCCTATCCTACCTCATAATAGCATGGCTTGGTTCTTGTCTTCTTCTCCTTCTTGTTGAAATGTTCCCTTCTCGAGAGACATACTCTAGCCACCCTGCTTAATGGGGGGATCATTCCCCAGGTATCCTCTGTCCTTCAAATGCTGCTTTATGATTTTCCGCAGCATTTCTCACCTCCAGGCAGATCTCATTCATTCATGAACTCCCTCTCCCCAGGAGAATGGAAGCCTGAGAGCAGGCATTTCTGTACTCTGTTCACTGCTGGGTCTCTGGGGCTTAGAGCAGGGCCTGGCTTGTGGTGGCCATGTGACAGTGTTCACTGTATGAGTGAATGAACAAATAAATGAATGAATGGAAGAGGGGAGGGAACTGCAGGCAGTGGACAGACTCAGATTCCTCTATGGCTGTGGTATTCACTGCATCAGAGCCACAAATACAAAAGTCGCCATGCTGTGAAGGCAAGCTTGGCTCTCTGTGTCAGAGGTGTGCTAAGAACATAGTCCATGTTCTTTCTAAATTGTCCCCAGAAGTGTGGGCAGGACATAGCCACATGATATACCTGGAAGGAAAGTTCAGACTAACAGAAAATTCGACTTGGAGACCACGGTGCTGGACAACAGTGACACCAAACATCCCTGAAGTCATATACAGATGGACAATGCTTAGTGGGTGTGTCAGGGAGGGAGAGGGGCTGATCAAAACCCCAGGTCCCTCCTCCATCCATGGCTGACAAAATTGTCCTTACTAAGCATCAGAAGAGAATACCTTATTCAGATGAACAATAAGGAGACCCACCTTCATAACAAGGGGACCAGCGGTGGCAGCCCTTCTCACATGAAATGTCCAGTGATTCAGTCACACACAGGCCCCGGTGCTGCTTGGAGGCCTTTTGTGGATGTAGTTAATGTCTGCAATCTGTTGATTTTATGTACAGGAGATAATCCCGAATGAGCTGCATAGGCCACATTGAATCAGTGGAAAGCTTTGAGAACAGAGCCAAAGTTTCTCTGAGGAAGAGGAAATTCTATCTGTGGACAGCAGCTTCAGTGCCTGCTGCAGTTTCCAGCCCGCCCTTCCTGAGGGCCTACCTTGTGGATTCCAGATTTGCCAGCGGTCCTCACAGCCACATAAGCCAATTCCTCACAATAAATTTCCTAGTGTTAATGATCCTTTAATAATATACATATAAATAACATATTCTAGTACTAATAAATCTCTCTCTCTCTCTCACACACACACACACACACACACACATCTTACTAGTTCTACCTCTCTGGTGGAACTCTGATACAGATGTACACAATGAGTAATCAGAAAAAATTTAACATGGAGAGGGGGCTTGACCAGATGTTTTACCAATCTGTATAGACAACTTTCCAAAATGTAGTCAGTCAGGACACAGTCATCAATAGCCTGATCAGGTGGACCTAGACATCTAAGGCCAAAGCACAGACGGCGAGTGTCATAGATCTAGATGGCACAATCAGTACAGCAGC
This sequence comes from Cacajao melanocephalus, assembly GCA_963573385.1. Lineage (NCBI taxonomy): Eukaryota > Metazoa > Chordata > Mammalia > Primates > Pitheciidae > Cacajao > Cacajao melanocephalus. Next base: position 10,168 of record CAUYLG010062638.1, on the reverse strand, counting down.
TGTTCAGAACACAGTCGACCAGGCAAGATGGATTAAGGACACAGTATAGAAGATAAGATGAAGATGGGCAACTGTCCTGGGTGTAGCTGGCCAAGAAGACAGTCAAAGGGGAAATGGCCAGTGTTTCCCAGGACCTGGGTGGCCAGTCCATAGTCATGAGGCTAAAATCAAAAAGGATTTGCTGCCCAGGACACCATGGCCAAGAACGTGGTCCTCAAGGGCAAAGCCAGAATAGACAGAGCAGATAGGACATCACTGACCAAGAACAAGTCACAAGAATGCACAGCCAGTGCCAACAGTGTAGATGGTACTACACTGCACAGGATCCTATGCTGTGGCCATACATAACCTTGGGGGAAGTGTCCTTGAGACAGCCACCATGCGTACTTGTGCTAGAGGTAGGCTGTGGTTTATTTTTCTCATTTATCCAAGAAGCTATTTTTGTTCATTAAAACCTAGTTACTTGCTGTATCTAGCCAGGATCCTGGAGTGCTCGCTTGGTTAATTTAAGCAAGCAGAGCTTTGACAAAGTAATTTTATTGCCCTCTGGGATTGGCCAGCTTATGCCAAGCCTCACTCTTTCCATTGAAATGGAGTTAATTTTCACTGAAATTGCTTCTTAACAGACAAACACATTCCCCATCATTGAGGGCTTATGCTTCTGCAGCTCTATTATTGCTTAATTTACACACTTGGGCAGCACAGTATCCATGCCCAAGACAGACAGAGACTCCTGCAGGTGGTGGGAGGTGGAGAAGACTGCAGCCTCTGCTCAGCCCCTCATACCAGGTTAGAATTAGCCATTAGCAATTAGTCATCAATCAAACAATCAGTCTGTGCAGCCAGAGCCCCCAGTGTGCCCAGCTCTGTGCCAACCACAGCAAGAGGATGCAGGGAGGAGAGGTGCCCTGTCCCAAGAACCCAGTTCATTTGGAGAGGTGAGACTTAGTTATGGGACTCAGAACTGACACAGGACAATATTAGCTCAGCCTTTGGCTCTGGTCCAGGATATGGAAGAATGGAGCGACTTGCTGATGGGATATGAAAAGATGGAAAGGTCTGAAAAAGAAGAAAAGAAAATGACCCTTGGAGGGAACCTGCCATAAAGGAGCCCTGAAACTTCTGGTGAACCTTCAGGGAGGGGCTGCAAGACTGAGCAGAAAGGGAGGTACTGGCTAAACGGGTCCAGGAGAAGCACAGTGGCAACCAGTGTTCTTCAGAGTAAGGAAGGACAGGAAGCGTTCAGGACAGGGCAAAGGCCAGGATGGGGGTCAAGGCCATGACGATTAAGCCAGAATCTGAGTCACTATCAGTGCTGGCCTTAGAGTTATGAAGGGCATCCAAGGTGAGATCAAGGCTAGAGGAAGGGCAGTTTGGCCCACAGCTACTGTCATGGCCAGCACCACGGAGAGCTCCCGTAGGTTCTGGTGCCTCCCACAGCTAGTGGGCAAAAATATTTGGATCCCAGTTATAGAAGCAGAAATAAATAAGCCCATGTTCAGCCTTGGCTAGGAAATATTACTGAAGCAGAAGCCATGGGCTTTGCCTAGCAGCTAACCTGGTAAAAAAAATGGGAGTCTGTTGACACAGATGCTTTGAGAAGACAAGCAATAAGCTAGCCATTACATCTTGTTAGATGGATTAGGAGAACACTGGGGAATATTTGCATAACAATTACCATAAAATTTGAGTTCAATCTATACTTATTTTATGACTTGCCTTCAGAAAGTTGAGTTTCTATGTACATCTGTTTGCTAAGAAGATTCATTTTCCTGTAATATTAAAATTTTTGTCCTAATAGTTTCAAAAAGTGTTGACTTGTAACATTGAAATTAAAAATGTTTATTAGAAAAAAACACATTTGTTAAAATGTTTGTAGTAGGGGAGTGTTCATTCAAAGTTTTTTATTTACCTTGATAATTAACCCACTATTTCCCTCACTAATCCAGCAAGATACAGCCAACTCAGGCTGTATAAGTGCTGAGTTCCTTAATATTAGAAATATAGTAAGATGCACATTTTCATGTAAAATGTATCTGCAAGTACAACAAAATTACTCTAACATACCAACTTTAAAACCCAAAGCATAATCTTTGTTCACAGAGGGTCAGGTGTATCTGGCTCCAGGCTCCAAGGAATCACATATCTGAACCTGCCCCATCCTGGGGCTGCTGTCTCTCTCTGACTCTGCTAGGGCACTAAGCTCCCTTCCTTGGAGCTCTTGCTCCTGTGCGTCATATGTTTTTAGGTTTTTTTTTTTTTTTTTTTTTTGAGATGGAGTCTTGCTCTGTCACCCAGGCTGGAGTGCAATGATGTGATCTCCGCTCAATGCAACCTCTGCCTACTGGGTTCAAGCAATTCTCGTGCCTCAGCCTCCTGAGTAGCTGAGATTACAGGCGCATACCCACCACCATGCCCAGCTAATTTTTGTATTTTTAGTGGAGACAGGGTTTCACTATCTTGGCCAGAATGGACTGGAACGCTGGACCTCGAGTGATCTACCCGCCTTGGCCTCCCAAAGTGCTGGGATTACAGGCATGAGCCACTGCATCTGGCCTGTGTGTCATGTGTTTCTAATTTTATTCACTTGTACTGAGTGTGTGTCTGCCACCTGGAAATTTCAGTTATTGCTTTAGAGCTTAGCTAAGTTCTTAAAACTTAAGTATGTAGCTGGATGCTGTCTCAGTCCATTTAGGCTGCTGTAACAAAACAGACTGAGTAGTTTACAAACAACAGAAATGAATTCTTGCAGTACTGGAGTCTGGGAAGTCCAAGATCAAGACACCAGCAGGTTCAGTGTCTGGTGAGGGCCCATTCCTCATAGCTGATGCCTTTTTTGTGTCTTCACATGGCAGAAGGAACAAAAAAGTTCTCCCTGGCCTCTTTTATAAGGGCACTAATCCCATTCATGAGGACTCTGCCCTTATGATCTAATTGCCTCCCAGATGTCCCACCTTTCAATACTATTGCACTAGAGATTAGGTTTCAACATATGAATTCTGGTGGGGGACACAAGTCTTCAGACCATAGCAGGTTCCTCCACACTTTTGGGGTACATGTTGGGGGCGGGGGATTTTACATGTGCTTGCTCTGTCATTTGACCTACAAGTTCCATTTTTTACTCCTGGCCGGTTAACTAGTTAGGTAATAATGTAGATTGTGAACCTTCACAATGCTCAGCACAAAATAAGACTTATTTGTTGTTTGATGAATTGGTGAACAAAGCAATGAATGAATGAATGAGGCTTCCTAGGAGAGCAAACCATTTAAATTCAAGAGACAAATCACTAGCACTGAAGGGGCAGGAGGGAGGCAATCTATTGGGAGCTGATTAAAGCAAAAGCTTACACAGCCTCACCTGGCCCCAGAGGCTGCTCAGTGTGCAACTCAGCCCACACTTGGACAATGTTAAGGAGGAGTTTGTTCAATTGACCCTGAAGATTTCCACTTTCTCGTGAGGGAGGGAGAGGCAGCAAGACTGTTCGAAATTCTCCTGTTTGGGGATCTAAAGCTAGACAAATTTGAGGTTGAATCTCAGCATTGCATTATGAGCTGTATGGCCTCGGCCAGGTCACTCAATGCTTACTGCCTCAATTTTCCCAACTGTGAAATAGGAAGGGATAAACAAGAGTGCAGCCTTATCATGGCACAGAGATGCTTAGATACCAAGCACTGCATCTGGCACCAAGGAAGTGCTCACGTAACCATTAGTATTTGAAGCAGGTGACACCTGCTGCCTACCACCAGGAGCAGGATGTCAACCCACTACACAGTTTGTAGGTGTCAGGGTCGCCGAGAAAGACACAACTCACACAGGAACTGGATGGAACAATACTTCACTTACATTGAGAAACTTCACTAGGGAGCGTTGGTTCCCCATGACCATCGTGTCTTGTCCTGCAGCCAATGCAGGGAGGTGGTCTGCACGTGCCCCTCTCAGGCTGCAGGTGAAGAACCTCATTTCCTTCCTCCTGGAAACAGATATGGCAGTAAGCTTGGCCAGGTGCCATATGATGGACACACTGAAGCAGACCAAAGAAGCACACGCAAGGAAACAACAGAGGAAGGTGTCCTCAAGCACAGTGGTGAGTCCAAAACAGGCTGTGTGTTTTGAGCTCATTATTTCCAGGGAAGGGATGGCTCCAGGCACAATCTCATGAGACTGAGCAGGGGTTGAGCAAGCTGGTCATGGCTGCCTCTCCTGGCAAGTATTGCTACCAATACAATGGTCCTGGTGGTGATCATTTCTCGTTGACCCCCCTCTGCATCTCCTTCCCACCTTCTTTATGAGAACTGGTCTCTCACCTGTGCACTGTGAGTTTCGGAGCTCAGCTTTGAGGCAGCCACAGCAGTCTTGGTGCTTCCTTCACCTCTTTGGCTTATTTTGTTTTTCATTTATACTATCGGTCTGATTACAACATTAACATATGTTCATTTTTTTAAAAAGATGAAAATCCCTAAACATGCAGAAAAATGGAAAAAACAAAATTAAAATCATTAATAAGTTTATCACTGTTGTCAGTATTTTAGAATATTTCCTTTAAGCTTTCTTTCTGCAAATAAACATACACACATTATTAAAAAATACTTGAAATTATATTACAAATAAAGTTCTTAATATATATTTTTAGTTAACATTTTCTCATCTCATTATATATTCTTTGAAAGCACCTTTTTATGCCTACAAAGCATTTTATCTTATGGGTGCAACATGCTTATATAACTCCAGTGATGTAATTCTGGTAGATGTGATATTTTTGAGTCTTGTCCTCAGATAACAAACATTTGTAGCATGTTGCATTTGTCTACATCTGTACTCAATTCCACCTCACATCCTTTCTTCAGACAGCGGCAACTTTGATCTGGTCATTTCCAGGTAAAGTCAGTCACTTGAGATTTAAAATCAGATCATTTCTGCTTCTCTCCTTTTTCCTATTCTCCTAGATTGGCAGCTAAAGTTCATTTTTTTTTCTGTTTTTCCAAAGCAAAACCCTAAAAGCCTCAGGACACGAAGTCAATACCACCAACCACAGTCAGTTTTCCTGCCAGCCCAGGTAGAATAAAGCCATGTAACAGCAAGTCAAAAGGAGTGGGGGCCTGATGCCTGAAGACAGCAGAGTACAGGTCACTGGTACCTACCTGGATCTGTACTTCTTCCCAACTGCATGGCACCATCCCCTGGGAGCTTTCCAAACTCCTGAAACCAGGCCATGCCCCAGATGAAGGACATCAGATTCCATGGCTGGCTCCAGGCTTCAGTGCTTTTTATATGTCTCCAGACGATTCCAGTGTGCAGCAGCCAGTGCTACTGGCCTTCTGCTGTGTGTGTGTGGTCCAATCAATGGATACCATCTAGGGGCTGTTAAACTGTGGAATCTTGGTCCCACCTCAGACCTGCCCCCTCAGAGTCTGCACCTAGCAAGGTCTCCAGGTGACTTAAATGCACATTAAAGTGTGAGGAATTTATATGAAAAATAATAAAAGTCATAAAAACCACTTATACAGCTCTTAACCTCTCATCCATATTGATGATATAAGAGGATCAATATCAGCCTTTGAGAAATATATGAAATAGGATTACTTTGGAGAGAGCTGTGCTGTGATTCCCACCTTGCCCAAGGGGTGTGGCAGGGGTGTGATCTTGTCATCGTATCAAAGAAACTGCTGAGAGATTGCTGTCTTCCCTTGCAGTCTGGGGAATGCCATGGCACGCTGTCTGAATCATACATTAAAGCACAGAGGGTGAGGGCTGGCTGAGTTACCTGCAGAGGCTAAGCTAAAGGGCTCTGGTTTGGAAAATCACTCTGCTTCCAAGATTTGCTGGGCTAAGGATTCAGTGAGCATGTCCTCTGGACTGGAGGTGGACATATGCCTGAGGGAGCCTCCTGGCTGCCCTGAGATTGAGGAGACACACAGATCCAGGGCTGCAGAAGGACTTGGGAGTGGTCACAGCAAGGGGGCTGTTAATATGAGGCATCCCCTAGGATGAGCAGCCCCCAGAAGGCCCTGTAAGAGGAAGTGTTAGCTCAAAACACCTGGAACATTCCAGAAACCAGAGAACAACCATGGTCCCAATCAAGGAAAATCCTTTCTGTCCCCTGCTCCCCACAGGGGGTAATGTAGTTTGCATGATGGAGGAGTGAAAGGAGCTGAGCACTCGGTTCTTCTTGGCCTGCAGCAGGCCCCAGGGCAGGGAAAAGAGACCTGGTTCTAAATCCTGTCTGATTGCTTCCTGTATGAGGACGTCTGGATCACTGAATTGAAACAGAGGCTGGTGATTTAATGTGGCCCTGGGACAGTGTATTGGCACCACGATGACTATAACTATCACTGCCCCTGCCATCTACAGGACCAGAGAAGTTATGGGGTCTGCACAGGCAGGGAAGAAGAAGGAATGGAGAAAGAAAAATCAGAATGAAATTATATCGCCACCTCCTGCATGGCTGGCATGGCATTTGAAGCCTGGCTGGGGTTGGGGAAGCCTCAGGGCTGAGTCCTCTGAGGCAGGATGGATAGAATCTCAGATGGGTTTGGGTATCTGGATGGAAGAAACTAGTTCCTGCTGCCCTGCAGGGCACTGGAAGGCAATGAGTGGTCCAAGGCTCCTCTGGGGCCTAGCCTTCCTCAAGATTCCACACCTGGCCATGCAGGGAGGCAAAGGAGGGCCTGGTGGGAGGTGTTTGGGTCATGGGAGGAGTCCCGTATGAAGGGCTTGGTGCCCTCTTCAAGGAAATGAGTGAGTTCTTGCTCTATGAGTTCCATGAGAACTGATCGTTCAAAAGAGCCTGGCACCTCCCTCTCCTTTCTCTCTCTTTCTTGCTTATGCTATCACCATGTGACATGCTAGCTTCCCTCCACCTCCATCATGAATGGAAGCTTCCTGAGGCCTCACCAAAAGCAAGTGCTGGAGCCACACCTGCTGTACAGCCTGCAGAACCATGAGCCAAATAAACATCTCTTCTTTATAAATTACCCAGCTTCACATATTTCTTTATAGCAATATAAACGGACTAAGACAGGGTCTAGAACAGCATTATATACATATTCATACATAACCTCTGGAAAGATTTATATTAAAATGTTAGTAGAGAACTCTTTGGGTTACGGAATTGTGGGTAATTTTTATTTTAGTAATAGCCATATTACGATTTTACATAGAATATGTATTACTTGGATAAAAACAATAAAATTTATCTTAGAAGTCCTTTTCTATATTCACGTAAGGTAAATTATCACATTTATTTTCTTTTACTTATTTTATTGGTTCACTTTTTACTTGGAAATCTTTAATCCATCTGTAATTAACTTTGGTGTAAGGTGATGATCTGTATTTTTTTAGAGTAGTTAGCCAACATCCCAGTAGCATTTACTGCACAATCTAGACTCTTCTTCTGATGTCTTAGCCTTTCTTCCTATTTTCCTTGCTCCTGCATTCTGTGTTACCTCTATCACACATAAGTTTGTCATACATACAAGGTCAGTTTCGTTTATCTGCTCAGCTATTCTAGTGCCAGGATCACACCATCGTATTATGTCTTTTCATAATATTATTATCTAGTAACATAAGATCATGCTCATCATTTTTCTAAGTGTAGTCTTCCACATTATCTTTGGAACTACCCTGTGAAGTTTGAATTAGATATCACAATTATTTAAAAAGAAATAATATATTGGAACTATTTAGGCTTTCCATTCAGGGACATGGATCTAACAGACTTCTTTAATGTCTATTATTACTTAATTTTTTTCCTTTGACTAGTACCTGCAGTCTTCTTGGAGATAAAATGTTCTTGGCTGAAGAAAAATAAGACTTCAATTAAAATTTGTTTTAAAAGCAACAATTGTGAAAACACTATGTATTTAAGCAAATGGAGACAACTAAAACTATATTCAGAGGATTATTCAAAGCCTTAAGTACTTTCAGTAGTACATAAGAAAACCTGAAAATAAACTAAGAATTCAATTTTTAAAGTCTTTTTATTTTTAAAAGCAGAGCTAAAGAAAGCAAGAGAAAGGAAATGATAGCCTTACAAGCAGAATTTTGAAAACAAGAAAATTAGAAGAACTGATGAATAAATCCAAGGTCCACTTATTTAGTCTCTAGATGTATTAATGGATTTGTCTGTTTCTTCTTTTAGACCTATCGGTTTCTGCTCCATGTGTTTTAAAACTCTGTTGCTAGGTGCATATATGTTTAGGATTATTAATGTCTTCTTGCAGAATTGACTCTTTTATCATTGTGAAATATCCCTTTTTCCACGAATCATATTTCCTTTTATCTTTTGTGATGCCTGTGTTTGTCTGAAGCTTTCAGTTAATATTTTCATGGCATATCTTTTCATCCCATTGCTTTTATTCTTTTTATGTCTTACCTTTTGTAATAAATACTTATGTCTTTTTGTAATAAATTGGCAATAGTAAGTAAAATGTTTCTTTGAGTTCTTTGATTTGTCCTGGCAAATTATTAAACATGAGGAGCAGGGTCATGAGAACCCTGATTCACAGCAGGTCGATTGGAAGCACGGGAAAAACAACGTGGGGCTGGTGATTGGCATCTGAAGTGGGAGCAGACTTGTGGTGCTGAGCCCTCAACCGGTGGGATCTAACAGAATCTCCAGGTAGGTGGTATCAAAATTGAGTTAAATTGTGAGACGCCCAGTTGGTGTCCTCTAAAGGATTGTTTGGTGTGTGGGAAAAACCCACACACGTCTGATGTCAGAAGTGAAGTATTGAGGGTGTTGAGTGATAATATAGTAGGAGAAAAACTTGTTTTTTCCTTTACAGGCAAGTGATCAATACAACAAACATGGAGCAACCTAATTTATTGACCACAGCCTGTTAGCGGTATAGAAAATTTAGTCATAGGATGAAAACGTTTTACAACGTAAAAATGAGGAAGGTACTGTGTTTACAGAGAGAGGACAGCTCTGTGCTGATCATTTTGAAACCCTGAAAAAGTGATTTTGTCTTAAAAATGAAAATGATCAAAATTGATTCAAGAAAAGGTAGAAAGGGGATATATCAGGAACTATGAAAGAATAAAGGTATGCAAAAGCAAAAATGACTTTCAATAATAGCACTGTTTTGCTTGGTAGGATTTTTTTTTTTCAAACTTTGAGCGAATGGGTAAATTTCTGACTATCCAAGTTTTGTGATATCCCTCACTGAGGATAGCTACAGGAATTACTTCTTTCCTTGTTTAGTTTGGATTTATTATCTTTTGTTGTTCGTACCCTATTGATTTTCTTCTGGGCTGGTTACTTCTCCCCATTGAGGCCCCATTTTTCCCTGGAGAGGAGACTGACAAGTGCTCCCACCCCAGCTCAAGGGCAGGCATTGAATAATAAAATCCTTAGGAACCGGTTTCTTTTAAAATGTGTAAATAAACAAGGAATGGGTTATCATTATGAGAAAATAAGGATGAAAACACCTATTGCCTAAGTCCCTGGTTCCAGAGCTCTGCTGTATAACACTGTACCTGTAGTTAACAATACTGTATTGTACACTTAAAAATTTAAGAGGGTAGATTTCATGTGAAGTGTTCATACCATGACAAAAAAAGAATGTTAAAGTTCACGAAGGCTTTAAAAATAAATCCTTTATTGAATACTTGTACTCAAGGAAATAACTTTATTTTAAATAAAAAAGTGTTTTTACTTCGGGAATACAAAAGATATGTGCCTAGAAATCAAAATAAAGCTTGATTTTTTTCAATGGGTGAAAAGAAAGAAAGTCCCCGGAGGCAATCTTCTTCATTCCAAGACACTTTCCCCCTCGTGGGCAGTCAGTGAAATTAATGGGTGAGAGCCACATTCTTTAACAGGGTCAGTCGCGATCTTCATGGCTTCCTGCAGAGACCAAAGTTCCTTTTTGCAGAGTTTATGTCCTCATTTTATAATTATACTATATCTAAGTTGTCTTTATCTTATTTTGTTTGCTTTTCCTTTTGATGTATATGAAAGTTATGGGATTTTTTTTTTTTATTGGTATCCTAGCTAAGGTAAAACAAACATTTTTTTTTTTAATTTTTTGAAAGAAAGAAAAAGAGTGGAAAGAAAGTGAGAGTGAAAGAAAGAAAGAAAAAGAATGTATGAGAGAAAGAAAGAGGAAGAAAAAGAGGGAGAGAGAACAGGATTCTTGTTCTACTGCCCAGGCTAGAATGCAGTCT
>CAUYLG010062637.1:0-40841 GCA_963573385.1 Cacajao melanocephalus | reverse complement strand
TCCCAGCACTTTGGGAGGCCAAGGTGGGCAGATCACTTGAGGTCAGGAGTTTGAGACCATCCTGGCCAAAATGGTGAAACTCCGTATCTACTAAAACTACAAAAAAGAAGAAAGAAAGAAAAAATATTCAGCCTGGCATGGTGCCTGTAGTCCCAGCTACTCGAAAGGCTGAGGCAGGAGAATCGCTTAACTCTGGAGGAGGAGATTGCAGTGAGCAGAGATTGTATCACTGTACTGCAGCCTGGGTAACAGAGTGAGTGAAACTTCATCTCAAAAAATAAAAAATAATTAAAAAAGAGAGAGAAAGATTTTGTGAATGTATAACTGTAATATGCCTGTTTTAGAATACACTAGTTAAAATAAAAATATTTAACGATTTTTGTGGGTGTCATAGTTCATTGTGTATGATAGACATTTTGCATTCACAGTTTGATGCTTGATATTTTGACTGATTTCGAGAAACTTCACAGTTGTACGCCATAAAAAGCATATATTTAAACCACTGACCTATGACGCGATGAGGAATGCGTCACTTAGCTAATGAGTCAGGCCAAACACTTAGGATAGCTATCTCATTTCAACTTTATTTTTTTATACATTTTGCAGTAGCTCTGAAAACATTACATTTTATTCAGTTTGTATGAAGTAGATTATACGCTATATTGAAGTTGGCAACTTTACGGATTTGTGAAGGTTTTGCAATGGATGGTTATGAAATACAAAGGGTCTACATATACTCTGTAAGGAAAAGAGCAGTATTGCTTGCTGAAGACTTTCCCACAGAATTTTTTTAAATTAAAAATAAAGTCTCTAGTCATATGTTATTTTTGATGCATAAAATTTTATTTGCTCTGTAAACATCACAATAATATATTATATCTTCTGTTTTATATATTATTAAGAGCAAATGGAAGAGTGTGTTTATAATATACAGATCACAGATATGCTAGCCAGGAGCACTTTTTTGTTTTATTTTGAACTAACAGAAACACAGAAATAAAATAGTTTAAATCAGAATTGATAGAACCTAGCAAGTAAAAATGTTCAATTTCCTATCAATGTCGACCAACATGAGGTACACATAGATGACGCTGAGTGTTAGAAAACTAGTTAATTATTATATATCTTTAATTAGCAAGAAAGAAAAATCACTAAATGATTAACATCTTTTACTAGGTTGGCAGATAATTAAAATAATAATGTGAACATTTTATCATCGGTCCTTAAGCATATGCAGGCAACTCAGAAAGTTTCACTGTAATTTGAAAGTTCTTTGGATCTTAGAAATTTGGTGCTTAGATACATCAACCAGAAATTTTTTAGTTTAATAATGTCTGCACAACTAGCAGAATACTTTCCCCCTACTTTTAGATTCAATGAACATGTTATGTGAATTTACATTTCACTACCATTTACCTTGCCATAAGAACCTTTATGAATAGTTTTATACTTTGGATATTTAAAGTAGGGTTTTTGTTTGTTTTGGATTTTTTCGTTTGTTTGTTTTGAGACAGAGTCTTGCTCTGTTGCCAGGCTGGAGCGTAGAGGCACGATCTCAGCTCACTGCAACCTCCGCCTCCCGAGTTCAAGCAATTCTCCCGCCTCAGCCTCCTAAGTCACTGGGACTACAGGAACGTGCCACCACACCCAGCTAATTTTCTTTTTTGTACTTTAGTAGAGACAAGGTTTCACCATGTAGGCCAGGATGGTCTCGATCTCTTGACCTCATGATCCACCAGCCTCAGCCTCCCAAAGTGCTGGGATTACAGATGTGAGCCATTTTATTTTTAATGCTGTAGGTTTTTCTTAGGATGCAATTTCCACTTATCATACATGTTTAGGAGATATAGCTCTATTAAGGAAATTACAAAGATAGCAATAACCAATGAGTGTAACTCACTCTAGGGTGGATTTTTACATCTGCAATATAAAATCAAGCTGATAACAACAAAGAATGTTGGCTCAAAAACAAAAAAAACCTTTACATAATGGCAGGCATTTGTAGGGGAAAATCCAATCCACATCAAACTTCGTGAAAGACAAAAGGAACTCGCAGTAGTCAGGAACTGTTTGCAAATATTTTGGTAGTTAAAATTTTTTTTCCTCTTGCTTTTTCTCCTATGGCCCCTCTTTCTCTAATGGGGCTGAATCCATTACTTTGCTAGCAGGTTAAACCAGTGGTCTGATTTTCAAGGCAAATTTGTAATTCTTTTAGTTTTGCTTAGCTTTTATGAATGAGCTCTGCAGGAAAACAGGTACTTTGTGGCACGCACATTTGACAAGTCATTTCTTACTTCTGATATTGCTAGGTAGAATAGAGAGTGATTTGAGGAGTAAAGATGAATCACAGAGGAAGATTTTTTTTTCCACTCACCTTACCATCATACTGTGCATTTCTGCATCTATTTAAAAATTAACTTGTGACCCCTAGTAATAGTCCATTCTCAGTCACGCACATAGCTTCCCTTTAAGACTGTTGTTATAACTTTTCACCACAGAAGTGATTTTGACTTGCTCAGAGTGGACAGGTTAAGGGACTCCCAGGAATATCAGGTTAGTTTCAACCTTTCAATAGAGCCCAAATGGAGTAAATGTCTTTAGGACTCTGTCTGCGACTCTGCATGCCTTGAGTACATCTCTTTTAAAATTAATTATAAGTTATCCGACAACACATTACCTGGGATTTAATGGAGAACTTTTCTGGGGTAAGTTTAAAAAAGTTATTTGAGAAATGCTTGAGAGATCACTATCCTTTTATATTTGTCATTTACATCCTGGCAGTAGCTTTGGACTACTTATACAAATGACAACAAATAATGTTAATTTGTAGTGATTTCCTTGTGTATTTACTCTGAATTGTTAAAATTTTATTTTGTTTTTCTAACTTTGGATATAACCTGCAGGGCATAATTGTGTTAGGATGAAAGAGTAATTTTCTGGAAATTCTTGGCAATGTGTTCATTTGTCTTTAAGGACATTAAATTATCACAAACTAGCCTTTAGGCTAGTTTAATTCAGATAATAAAAATCATGAAAAGTTATAAATATGAGCCTGTGTTTCTATGTATAGCTGTATGTATATGTATATATGGAGTATCTACATATGTATAGAAATTGTTAAAGTAAAAATGAAGAAATATTATGGTTTTAAAAATATGCAAAATGTCAGACAACTCAATAATTTGTAATAAACCTTTTAATGCTATTATAATATAAATTACATTTCCTACCACCAGAATCCATGTATGACAGAATAACATATGAACTTAAGTTGTGAACTTTTTTCTTTAGAGTTATACGCCTATAAAATTATGTCTGTTTTTTTCTTTCACAACTGGTACATTATAAATATAAAATACGCTAAGATTTTATTAAAGCCTAAAATTACTGTATGTATTTAAAGTATTAATAAAACCAATAATACATATTTCTATTTGGTGTTATTTTAAATATTCTCAGCAAAATACAGTAGAAATAAAACAAAATCTCAATATTTTAAAAATGAGAATGATTAAGTATTATTTGATGTTAGTTTGAAAATTTGTAGGGGGTAGTCAATAATTAATAACAGAAATCTAATTACTTTTATAGTAACTTTTTACTCAACATTTAAAAAACACTGTATTTATATTTATTATTTTTACAGTATCATTGATAATTCCATAGACATAGATATTACCAACTACATTTAGGTATGAAAGATTAAAATGACCTTATCAATATCACAACATTAAGGATGAAGCTAAAATTAATAGCACAGAGTTTCTTCTTTCCCAACAAATAACTTAGCTGATTGATTCGGCTATTTTTAAAGGTAGTATTTTTCAAAGGCAGTACCTTTCATGATTAGTAACACTGTTTTTTGCTGATTTGTTTTAAGGAATGTGTGTCTTCTACCTTCTATATTTTGTTTCTGTTTACCTTTGGGAGATCTATTCAATTGCATTGAATTTAGTTTTGAAGTTTTCCAAGAAGATTTATTTGTTATTATTTACCCCGTCTTTTTTATCTATAACTATAATAATTTACTAAAAGGTTATTAGAATTAGTATTAATATTAATATGTTGCTAGAAATTAAGACCGAAGAATACTTATGTAAGAAAATTATATTTTTATTTAATAACAGTTTAAGAAAAATTAACAAGTTAGCCAATTTATAAAACCAAAAACTGTATTTTCAGCTTCTAATTAGGTTACAGGGAGATGTTCAATATTTGAAGTTTCTCTTAATGTGAAAGACACATGGGATGAAATTAAATTGGCTAGTCTTTGAAAGAATTCTAATTTTTTTCTGATTTTCAAACCTAATATTTAGTAGTAAGATGGTAATTAATTCAAGTCAACAGTGGAGGTAAAAACATAACCCTCTTTGTCTTGAATCAAAGATGTTTACAATAGCATGCTTGGTGCTGCAGAGCCTTTTGTGGTTGCCACTAATTACATGTTTTTCACATCAAAGTCTTCAAAAAGAATATAGGTACAAATTGACTCAATAAATATTTATTGGGTAAAGGAATTTGAGAAGGTTTCTGGGTATGGAAAAAATGTATATAAAATACTAATGACATCTTTGTTAGAGATTTTCTACTTCAGCCAAATGCAGAGCAGTCTGGATCTTATCTTGAAATTGTATTCACCAAGCAAATGATGCTATAGGGAATGTGTGGCACCAACATTTCAATTAAAATACAAAATGATAATCTGCGCGGGGGTAGAACTAAGCATTTGATGAGTTCCAAATATATTAGTAATAATATTTTCATGTGATAACTAGATAACTGGGTAATTAAAAACATGTCATTAAAGCAAAGTCAAATCATAATTTATAAAGGCAATGAAAACAAAAGAGCATAGTAAAAACCCCATTAAAAAATAGTTACTACACCATTATGAATGCTACACATTTCTATCAATATCTTATAAAACAAATAGAGGTCGAATCTTGCCATATGCTTATGTGTTAGAATACCACATGATAAAGGAAATCCGAAATCACATACACTATACAAAATCCCCATGAGTTTTTTTGCCAGTCCAAAGCCATTGTGAATAAGCATAGGATGAAAAGCACAATGTTGGAAGATGACGAAGAATTACTACATACAGCTTTAAAGACTGAGGTCAGAATCAAGCTTAGTAACTCAGAAACAATTAATTACAGAGTGCAGGCATATTATATTGTTGTTACCTGCATTGTTACTGCATTTCTCATCAGATGAAAGTAGGCAGAATCATTTAAACATAGTCCAATTTGGAGCCCAGTACCAAGGATGGTGGGATTGAAGGTACCATGGTTCTTGAGAGAGGAAAGGCCCAAATGCCCATTAACACTCATGAAGAAAGGGACGGGTTCAAGCTGGAGCCTTTATCCAAGAGTTTAAGGACAGATGGGAGTTGGATTTTGTCTGGTGGACTTGATTGGCAAGGGTTGAAGAAGGCTGCTCAGCAGAGAAAACAGCACGTGCCTAATTACATACGCAACGCGGGGACTTTTCAGAGCTTGCTTTAAAAATTAACTCTTCCTTGCATCTATGAAGCAAGGTGAATCCTATCATTAGGACAGAATTTTTGATTTGTGGCTGACAAAGATTAACTCCTTAACCCACCACAGAGCTCGAAATGTCACAGTTCCCTTTAGAGTGACACAGATCTCTTCCTCCTCCTGGTAAAATCTTCTGCATGAATGAAGGTGGAGAGAGCCTTAGAGAGATGACTATCGGATGTCTCAGTGCTACTCCCAAAGTCATAGTTTTTCAGGCAAGGGCACAAGCAGCGCACGATCGCCCGGCGGATATAGCTGTCGAAGATATAGTAAATGAAGGGGTTGACACAGCTGTTGGCAAATGCCAAGGGTCCACTCACCTCCATGCCAAACTGAAGAATGGCTGAGGGAGAATAGAGTTCTTGCTGCAGCCCAGAGACAATGGCCAGGAGCTTGAAAGTATTGAAGGGCAGCCAGGAGACAAGAAAGGCTGCCACGACAATAAAGATGATCCTTATAGATTTCTTCAGCTTTTTGTTATGCTTTCCTGACTGCTGGTAATGGGCACACAGCTTCCTTGCAATGCAACAGTAGCAGGTCACAATGCTCAACAAAGGGACAAAAAAGGTGAAAATTAAGGCCACCAGGGACCATGTGAGTTTAATAGGAGTTGCCTTTTTCTCTGCACAGTATGGCTTATCACCAATCAGGGTGAGCTCCCTGGACAGAAGAGTAGGCAACCCTAGCAGGCAGGAGATAAGCCAGATGCTGGCACAGACTGCATATGCACAATCTCTCCTTCTGAATTTCCTGGACACGACTGGCCACACAATGGCCAGGTAGCGGTCAACACTCATGCAAGTGAGCAGGAAGACACTGCAGTGCATATTGACGGAGATCACGTAGGAGCTCCCTTTGCACAGGAAGGAGCCCGTCCTCCACAGTCCTAAAGATGCTTCTTTATCCACCCAGAGAGGCAGCGTGACAAGGAAAATGAAGTCGGAGGCAGCCATATTGATGATAAAGATGTCGATCAGTCTTCTGCTGCCAGGTTTGAAATGCAACGCTCCCATGAGAACAAGGTTCCCCAGCACGCCAGTCAGGAACACTGCTGTGTAGAAGACTGGAAGGAAGACGGAGGTGTAAGGAACATGGGGACGGGGCTCCTTGATGTCAGGGTTTGGGCTTGTAGCATAATAATAATCCAAATAAACTGAAGTATCTTCTGGGTCCATCACCAAAGAGCAAATGTCAAATCTGGTGAGCTTCCTCACCTGTGAAGTTTTTGTATACATTTTAGAAACCTCAAGGATGCTTCTTTTATACAGTGCCTGTCCCTCTCTCTTTTTTCCCCTCCCTTTAAAGATCTTGGACAAACATGAAAGCCGAGATTAAAAAATGCAGTTTCTACCAATCTTCAGAAAGGGCCCACAAGAAGCACCACTCTGATTGGTGTTGGTTGGTTGTGGTTGTGGTTTCTTTATTTGCATTTGCCCGTGAAACTGAGGTGCTTTTTGAGTTCTTTTTCTCAAGATATTCAATTTATTTCTTTAAGGCCCGTCATTAAGAAATGAATTAACTTGATTTTTTCACCTCCTTTAAAGACCTTCTTTGCTTTTGACACTGAAATTTATTTTGATCTAGCCTTCTGTTTCACATATAAGCTACCGTTCTACTTTTAAAACTGTAAGGCAATGATGATGAAAATATGCTCTTTATTTACTTTGTTGATGAAATAGGAAAAACACTAGTCTTTCCTCGTGTAAAGAGTGAAAGAAAAGTTTCCTAAATCATACCAGTCGACAACCGGGTCCAACAGCATAATTCCAATTAGGGCATGAGAGTCTCCCCATCCAGTTAGCTCTTTCCTTTCACACATAATCAATCCTGTCTCATAAGTTTTTAAAAATCCCCCAAAGGCTGGGACCACATTTTGTGCTCTTATTATTGTTATTTTATATTTTCCACTACCACTAGCATGGCATCTTGCATAGAGTTGGTGCTTTGGAAATGGTAGTTTATTAGGGTTGATTCAGAAAATTCTTTTTGTTATCCAGCGTAAGTAGCAGGAATGAATTAATTGGGGTCTAACTTCCGGTATTGTTGTTGCTTATGTAACTTACAAACACAGGTTTAAAAATCTCAAGTTGCTATGTTTACCCTCTTACCTGCTATTGTAATTCAACAAGTGAAGTTCCCTTTTGTTAAGAGTTGTATCATTGATTACGAGATTTTCTTCCTACTAACCCTCAAATATGCATCAGACTCTGGATCCCCTTTGATCTTCCCTTCATTATATCACACCGGTGTAGCAGTGATTGTTTTAGCTTTTTAGCCATGGCTTTCTGGTACCCCGACACACGAGTGAACATCACTTTTGGAACTGCTGATCTGGCAACAGATATACCTGTAAGTGACATCATAACGGAGCTGCCAGCAGAGCTCCTATAAAAGGGAAGATTTTTTGGTACATTCAAAACACTTGGGGAACAGGCTAAAACAGAAAGAATTCTGTCACATTTTTCTCCCATATTTTTCCTTTTATATTACGATGACCATAGTAAAATATAACACATTTTGAAATGGATTCCATTTATTTCGGCTCTTTACTGGCCAAAGTGACTCAAGGCTCTCTGGTACCCTCCTTTTTTCTATAACCATAATAATTTACTAAAAGGTTATTAGAATTAGTATTAATATTAATATGTTGTTAGAAATTAATACAGAAGAATACTTATGTAAGGAAATACTTTTATTTAATAACAGTTTAAGAAAAATTAACAAGTTAGCCAATTTATAAAACCAAAAACTGCATTTTCAGCTTCTAATCAGGTTACAGGGAGATGTTTTAATCTGATTTAATCTTCAGAATTCCAGTTTCAGGTTGATATTACTATTCACAGAAAAATGTATACTTGTAGATGAAAATACAGTCATTAAACAGTTGAAGGTCTTTCTTAAGCTTTTTTTTTTTTTTTTTTTTTTAATTTTTGAGAGAGTCTCACTGTCACCCAGGCTGGAGTGCAGTGGCTCAAACACAGCTCACTGCCAGGCACATGCAATCCTCCCACCTCAGCCTCCTGAGTAGCTAAGACTACAGGCATGCACCACCATGTCTGACTAATTTTTGCATGTTTTGTAGAGACAGGGTTTTGCCATGTTGCCCAGGCTGGTCGGGAACTCCTGAGCTCAAGCAATCTGCCTGTCATGGCTTCCCAAAATACTAGGATTACAGGTGTGGGCCACCAAGCCTGGCCCTGCTGAATTTTTATTTCTTTGGTAATTGGTATATTAAAATGAATCATCCTGCCAGTTGTACTTCCTCCTTTTCTCTTTCTCCTGATGTGGCTTAGTGTCAACTCAGTCTTAGGCAAGTGAGCTGAGGTCAGGGAAGGATGAAGACTCCTCTGACCTGGGACAGTCCCAGAAGTCACTCTGGAGTTGATTTATGGGCCTGAGCCTGCCTTTTCTTGTGGCCCTGGCTGCTGTGTGCAATTCATTTAATTTCATGGAGGGCATATTCCTTACTAAATATAGACTACAGATCAGAGAAACTAATTAACTGCTTTGACATTTCTGGGACAGAAATCTTTCCCACTGGGTGAGGTTTAATTATTTAATAGAATAATTCATTTTGTAAAAAATTTGAAGTAGGACAATATTTACTTGAAAAGGATTAATGAGGTAATATAGAATATTTAAACACATCATCTATACCTGTTTGCATGTGCGTTAAAGTACTAATCACATATATTAGTGAAATCATAATTAAAATTACAGTTTAAGTGTACTGTAATTTAAGTATTAGAATGTTGTACCCTGCAACCATAAATTCTTTTGGCATTTGAGAAAATACGGTTGATTCTGGGTCTAAGGTTTTTTTTTATCTGTTTTTTAAAAAATTTTTGATATGTCTCAAGAATTCAACATAAAGGTATTATAAAATGGAAAAAGGGTTCGTGCTCATACTGTAGAGGAAAATATTTGGATACACATTCATTCTGTATCCCTTACATTTTTTTTCAAATTTCAAAAGTTGCTGGCTTGCTGATGTAAACTATCTCAAATCTGATTTCCTCAGCAAACTATGGAAGCCGTTGTAGATAAAGTAGTTTGCTTTATCATCTATGGCCACTTTGAAGTATATTTAATGGTAGAAAGCTACAATATGAGAATATCCATCGTGGATCAACAGGATCTTGGTACTCAAATCAGAAAACAAATTAAATATTTTAAGCCAAAAACAGACACATAGCATAGGGCAGTCTTTTTATATCCCAGAGTACAATGCTAGTGTAAGACAGAATCCTCAATAAAGCTGGCTAAAGTGGGGTTGTAAATAAGCTGGTGCAATGGTCAATTTTAGGACTTTGAGTGTTCTTTAAAATAAACATGCAGATCCTAACAATAAAACAGACACCTACACATACATCAAAACTCAAAAGGAACACTGAGTTTCATAAGCATATGAAAAGTCTGTGTAAACAGAGTGATGGTAACTCAATTACAGCATATATGCCACCTCTTTAGAATTTTTTTTTCTCAGAAAATAACGCTCAACTTTCCCACCTGACTCCTGGCAGAAATAACGACTTCTTCCTTTATATTTCCTAAGAACTTTAAAAATACTACTTACAAAGTACTTGTCTCATTTCACTCTGTTAGTTTTCTTTGTATCTGACCCCTGGAGCTGATAATGAGCAACTATTCGTTATCTCTGGACTGGCCTCTGGCATACAGAAGTTACCCAACTCAAGTTCTTTTTGGGCTCTTAAAACCACTGTTTTGAACCTGTGGATACCAGATCATATTACCCAGATTAGAGTCAGCAGGGACACCTGCTAAACTGTAGATTGCCAAACCCTATCCTAGTTGTATTCAGTCAGAATCACCAGGGAAGAAGACTCAGACTTCATATTTAACAAGTATCCAAAGTGATTCTAAACAGACTAAGTTTAGAATCACTGTTCTAATTAACATAAATTAACCAACCTTATATGTTATGCTTTGTTATTGTTCTGCTATTATTTGTTGTTATTTTGACTAATTTTTTAAAAAGTTCTAAAAGTTACCTCAAAATTGGAAATTTGTGGAAGTCTTTTAGTCTGGATATCACAAAATTTTGGGAATTAATTTAGGTTTCTAGGCCCCACTTATTCTATGTTCCAATTGCTGAGTTATGTTCAGAACTGGCTCAGGTGTTGAAGATGAGGACAGAGAAAGGTTTTCTCTACTGAAATGTCTGCTCAAGTGTATCCATTATTACTTGCTGTGGATTGCAGCCTCTGCTTCACAGGCAGGCTGAAGATTTAATAATAGATCCACCCCAGTTAGGCTTATTGGACTTATGATAACATTACTTCAGCCTCTTCCCCGTCATCCAGATCAGCTGGAGATCAGATTACGTGTATATAGCACAGAAGAAAGAAATCCCTGGATAAGTAGGCTTTGATTCACACATACTCTGCTGATATGTCCCAGAATAAATGGCAAAGAGCATGAAGCAACTAATTATTTCTCATTGATCTTATCAATTAAACAGTGTCATTATATATTCACTTGTTAGATACATTCTCTGTCCATTTCTTAGGAGTATCATAAAGTGCAAAGTCAAAGAGTTCAGTTTAAGAAAACTGATTATACTGTTTATACTCTAAGAGTTTCTTATTATTTTTAAATTCTCAGTTACTTGGAGAATTTAGTACTAGATAATGTAATATCACATCATGCCAAATTAAGTGGCATATATTCACTATTATGAGGGCACCTCCACTTAATTTACTGGGTTATTTCCCTTGGTAACTAATACTTCCATAGATAGAAATGATGTTAGTATTCTAGCAATATATACTTTAGTTTTCTTCATAATAGTAGATTTAATCTGAATTTAGGTTGTGCATAACAAAAATTGAGTTTATTTATGTTGGTGTCCTTGACATCCAGCAGAGTGTCTGGCAAGCAATAGATGGTCAACAAATGATTGTAGATCTCGCATGAATCATGCTTGAATTTTGAGTTATTTCCAAGGAATAGGGACTTTTCACAAACTTCTTAGACAGCTTTCACTTTCTATTCAATCCTGGGATCTTTGTCACATCATAAACTAATATGAAGAGATGTTTCTAAGTTAATGCAGCATATTTTTTTGTCAACTTATGCTAATGTTTTCACTTAGCACATCTGGCTGAATCAGAAGCAACTTGAAAACAAATAAACGTGAAAAATATCACTGTCATGGCCTCATAATAATTATGATGGATAGTGATGAGAAGAGGACTCTCTCAATGAAGACTCTTTTTTAAGTTTATTAATAATTAAATTAATTGATAATATCAGTTTCTTATCTGCAATAAAGATTACTTTTTGAAAAAATATTTTTGGGAGGCCCGCAATTCATACCCGTAACTCCATACATAGGTGTCACTTAGAAGAAATCAAAAAAAGTTTTCTTCCATAATTTTAGCCTTCCTAATGATTACTGTTAGTCTTTGGAACAGCAAGGGCTGTTTTTTGGTATCTTTTCTAATCAGAATGCACATAGCATTCCTCCTTTTTCTTTGCAGTCTACATTTGCCACTATCTCTGCTTCTAGTACATTTCCTAGGCTTGAGGTATAAGATATATAAATTCTGGAATGAAACGCTATGCTGTGGATCTATGAAAAACCATATTTTGTAGTTGAATTATTCTTCCAGTAGAATTATAAATTGTAAAATTTTATCACTTCAAGTGATATTAATGATCATTAGTACAACTATTTTACTAATGAGGACCCTGGGGTCCAGAAAGGGGTCATTAACCAAAGATCCATTGATAATTTTTAAATAAAGGAGAATTTAAACTTAAAGTTTTCATTTACATATGGCTCATGCACTGTCTTTCAGAAGCATGGGCATCTGAAAATTATAGTTTTTACTATATGTGGCACTTTACAGGTATTGCTAAAAAAAAAAAAGGAGACTTTTTAGGTGTATTTTTTAATTTGCCTTGATCTTGATCAAGTTCTGTTATTGTTCCATGGTGAATGGGTACAAGGAAATTCAAAGATAGGTACATTTTTAAGAATAGTTTTTGGTTGGAACCTAGAACTTGTACCTATTTCCATTTTCTTCCTTTCTGAACTCCAAAGTTCATAAGAAAAAAAACCAGGGCAAAATTGCATTAGAAAAACATGATGTAGATATATCTTATAATGTAGATATAACTTACAATTCCTAAAAGTGTGCAATTAAAAATAATATTAAATGTATGGGGAATTTGATATTGATGGAAATTCTAGTGTGAAGAATTGTTTCATAAGTACATAACACAAACAAGTTACAACATCTGAGTATCTAGATTTTCAGTTATTGGGTTAATTTTAAATACGCTGTAACTATAATATGCCTTCCTGTTGAAACTAGAACCATCTTTAACAAGTTAAACTAGATGCCTCATTCAACTTTGATTTTAAACTTAAATTCCATAATCTCTAGTGGTTGCGCAAAATCATCTTTTATATTCGTGAAAATATGAAGCCAGCTACCATTTCTTAAATAGCAGAGTAAAAACAGAGGTAGAAATTTAGCTCTACTAACTTATTAAGGATTTATTTTACCTACTCATACAACAAGCAAGCGTAAATAGAAATCAGGAAACACCAAAGATGGAGAGATAAAGCAGAAATACGGCGTGTGGTTGGTGAAACTGGGTGTGATGAGTCCGTTCAGGTCCTTTCTCAGGATGATCAAAACCACAAACATGCAGACACCTCCAGGTTCACACTAGGCTGGTCAGTGAAATGTGCCCTGAGTGTTTTCTAGGCATTCTGAAGACTTGAAGGGTGCAAGTGTCATCCTCCTTTTCAGGTCTTCCCGGAAACATTTCCTGGTGTATTCTTGAGTCATGATGACTTGTATATATGATAGGATCCCAGGCCTGGGAATCTCCTGAGCAAGGCTAAACAAAGATGCCCAAAATATAGTCCTGGCAAATCTTTCCTAGTCATTTGTTAGTTAGTCCAGAGTTTCTTCAACTTGCTGAAGCGAGCAGGAACACCTATCTCTATAAATGGCGTATCTCCATTTTGGGGTAAGCTCTAGGGTTAATCCAGGAGCTTTAAAGCTGTTTGTCTTTTTCCCACTTGTTTCCCTGGTCTGTCCCTGTTCCCTGCGTGCCTTGTTGTCATGCCTCCGAAAATTGAGGAAATCAAGAACTTTCTGCTCACAGCCCGACCAAAGGATGCCAAATATGTCAAGATCAAGAAAAAAAGGACAATGTGAAGTTTAAAGTTCAATGCAGCAGATATCTTTATATCCTGGTCATCACTGACAAAGAGAAGGCAGATCAACTGAAGCAGTCCCTGTCTCTTGGTTTGGCAGTGAAGGAGCTGAAATGAACCAGCCACACTGATTTGAACTGTATTAGAATACTAAAAATCCACAAAAAAAGCTGTTTTCACTACACTTACTGAAATATTATTATAGATATTCAACAAATATTTGCAAATACTAGTAATTTAATGATTCTTTCCTAAGTGCCAGGTTCTGTGCTGGGCGTTTCATATGTATTTTCTCACTTAATCCTCACAATGATCATGTGGGATAGATGCTACTGTCAACAACCATATTTTGGAAAAAAGACAACCAAGACTTAAAGAAGGTTAATTCTCCAAAGTCATAAAATGAGTATATTCAAGTGTGCTACCATGATAGTCAGTCACTCTAATACCAAGTTTGCTACCAAGTCAGTTACTCTCTCTAGTTCCTTTATCTATAGACTGAAGTTGTTTCTTCTTCTCTCTCCTTTAAACTTCTCTTTTGCCTGGTTTACTGACCATATGATCTCAGTGGAGAGGTAAATCTGAAAGTAGGGGATTTCTAGTGAAGGCCAATGGATGAAGACATTTCCTGGTGTATAAATGCATTTATGAGTCTTACTACAGATTGATAATTTGCCTGCGCTCCACCACCACTTTCTCTAGTTGGTGCCTCTGACAAAAATTTTTTTATTACATGCTATATGTGAAAATCCAGAGTCATGTTTGAATATTATGTTTGGCTACCTTATTATGTGCTGCATATGAATATCAGTTCACCCACTCGGGTGAAAGAAATGTAACTACAGAGAGAGAAACCGTATCATGCCTTTAATCTGTCAAAGTGGTAGAAATTCAATAACAACTTGAAGCTCCCATCTTTCTCCTGTGCTAAATTACAAAGCATTAGGGGACAGAGTGAGGGTTTGAAACCTCTGTCCTTGAGTCAGCTTTCTCTGTAGGTTACTACTGAGAAATCCACCATCTGCTGGTCCCAGGCCACCACGTTAATAGTTCCGCACATGTTACTGCTAAGATGTCCCTGCTTCCTGTCCATGAATTTCTTCTGTGTCAACCCTGAGGGCTCAGAATCATTGTCGCCTCTGTGCCACACATCATCTGCAATCTCCAATGCTGTCCGTGACCTTATCTGGTTGAGTGATGTTCTCCAAATTTCAGTCTTTTTCCTACTATACCCACAATTTTTTATTCATTTTTTGACATATCTGGTGTCCTCAGTATTGTTAACTTTTTAAAAATTAAATGAAAAAAATTTTAAAAAGAACATTACTACAATAAAAAACTAGTATCACTTGTCATAAAAAGAAGGCAGCTACAAACACACATTTTATGAAACCCAAATGTCATTACCTTCTTGATGGATACTGTCTGCCAGGTCACGTACTTCTTAGCCTAAACTTATGCAATAAAACCAGAAGGACGCTCTGCTCCAATGCGAGGGATTCTGGGGGAGGGAAATAAAATGGGTCAACGTTTCACAGGTAGAATCCCATTTTTGTTCGTTTATACTTAGATCTAGAGGCAGGGTAGTGTGTGATAGGGAAAGCACAGGACTAAGTCAGACCTAAGTTATACAGGTCACGGTCACTGACTAGAGGTGACCGGAAACAGGCCGCTTTACTTTCTGGACCATCGTCCCTTCCTCCCTAAAATGCAAGAATCCAACAGCCTAGACTTCCCTTCTGCGCACCAGCTTGCCCCGAGGAGCTGAACTACATCTCCCACAATGCACCGCGAGCGGCGCCAGGAATGCCTACCGCCGCCTCAGACAGCTTTCAGTCTGTCCGTCCTACAACTCCCACAAGGCCTCTCGGCCCCCGGGCCGCGGCCCTGCCTAGGGTGGGGGCGGAGGCGGAGGCGCGGGAGTTATGGAGGGGGCGGGCTCTGCAGGGAAGTGCGTCAGAGGAGGCGCGGGGAGAGTAGGGTGCTGTGGTCTGAGCTAGAGGGTGAAGCTGGCTGTGCAGGAGGATGGGCGGTGAGTGAGTGGGACCGGCGTGGCCGGGCGGGGGTCGCGTCGCGGTTCGACGTTCCCGGCGGTTTGAAGAGGGGCCCCCTTCCCGGGCGTGGTCGGGACTGGGCGGGTTCCGAGCGGCGGTTTTGTCCCTGGGCCGAGCCCTCTGGGGCGGGGCCTGGTCTGGTACCTGGGGCCCCTGGCAGGGGGCTGCGCACGGCGGCCCCGCCCCAGCCCCGGCCTTCTCCGGCCCCGCCTTGCCCCGGGAGGTGGCCGCGCCTGGCGTCTGGCTTGGACGCACCGCCGTTCCTAGTGCTGGGACCCTTTAAGGTCATTTGAGAGCACCAGGAGGAAGGGGGGATTTTTTAAAAATCAAAATGCAAATCCAACTTTTTGAGTTATCGTTATTGTCACTGCCCTTGTCTTTCCTGAATCGCTTCCCATTTTCCAAACTCAGCAACCCCCGTTTGCGAGTCTGTTTTTCGTGCACCTTCGTAAGGTGTTTGCTACGGTCACGGTGTATATTTGCCGTGTAGTAGTTGACTCAGCGCGATCCGCCTTGAGTCATTTTACTGCGGCCATTTACTACTGCCTTTGAGCCCCATCCACGCCTTGGGAGTGTTCATGTTTTGAGAGTTTTCTGTCCGGCTAAGGAGGGATCATTGAGTTTTTTCGGACATATATTGCACTTAGGATTTAGAGAAAGAGCCACGTTTCAGTTGAGGAGGTTCCGAAGTATAAGGAATAGGGAGAGTAGACAGGAGTGAAGCATTTGGCAGCGTAAAGAAGCTTGGCTTAGCTTTAATGGATTAGGGAGAGATTGCTATCTAGCATTATTACATGTTACTGTTCTCTTTGCTATTTTATACACCTAAGACAACCTTTCCCTCGGGGTTAACAAACATCTTCCCCTCTGTTTTCCATATGGCTCCTGACTCTTACCTTTGTTTTTAGGAGGCTTACCTCTTCAGAGGAAACTGGGAGAAGCCAATTTCCACTGCTTCCTTTTCCTGTGCCTTTTTAACACTCAAATCCAGAACACTTAATCCTCTGCAGCTTGTGCAGAAATTCAGCCTGTAATTTAAAATGTGTGCACGGTACACTGCTGATCATGGGCCTGTCTGTTGTCTGTAATGTGTATGTCCATTTCAGTGTTGTCTGTTTTAGTATGCAGGTGATAGACTAGAGAACAAGACCTCTGTCTCCGTAGCATCCTGGGTATGTGAGCATTCAATAAGTACTTTAATGAGAATGAGTTTTGTTTTAAACTTAATTAAAAACGTGCTTGCTTTCTAAAAAAATTCTTAATGCTCATATGTACAAAGGCATGGGGAGTCGGGTGAAGGGTCCTTTGGAATAATTCAGAATGGTCTCTCTTATTTGTCCTTAAAGTCTAACTTTTCTTTCTTCAACTTTTAAACAGAGCAGTCTGAATGCCAGAATGGATAACCGTTTTGCTACAGCGTTTGTTATTGCTTGTGTGCTTAGCCTGATTTCCACCATCTACATGGCGGCCTCTATTGGCACAGACTTCTGGTATGAATATCGAAGTCCAGTTCAAGAAAATTCCAGTGATTTGAATAAGAGCATCTGGGATGAATTCATTAGTGATGAGGCAGATGAAAAGACTTACAATGATGCACTTTTTCGATACAATGGCACAGTGGGATTGTGGAGACGGTGTATCACCATATCCAAAAACATGCATTGGTATAGCCCACCGGAAAGGACAGGTATTTCTCTTATTTTAAATTCGCTCTCCTTTACCTGTTTAATAATAGACAAAACAACCTAATGATTGCCCAATTACATGTAAGTAGCTTTGTTGGTTCTCTCTCTCCTTAAACATTGCGTATCTTCCCTTCCTACCACCTTCTCTCCCCACCTTCTTTGCATTACCATGGTACTCATCAATATTGGCTGGATGAGGAACTTTTCTTATCCGGAGAAAGCCGTTTAAAATTTATATACTTACTCATGCATTAAATACTTTTTATTAATCTCACGCATGTCAGAAAGAAATAGTTGGAAAAGTACATCGAAAGACTTAAAATCTTTGGTAACTAGTAAAGGACTACCATCGAAAATCAGCTCAACAAATTGTTTTTTCATGGGTTAGCTGTAATATACTATGTATCTATCATTTGCCCCTATGACTTAGAGGATATAATTTGACCAGCTCTACATTTAAATCTGTGTAATTATGAGACTGTTTTGCAAAGATCTTGATGCAGAGTTTGTGGGTTAAGATATTTGTATTATAGAAGTAAAAAAAAACCACAACTAAGTTTTTCAGGTTTATTTTGCAGTCATTCTTATTTAACACTTAAAGGTTTTAATTTCCAGTTATTAAAATGGTAGCCTTAGAACTCTTTGTAAGGAACAACGTTACAGTTTATTTATGATTACTTCTGTTGGCCCTTTAGTGGGGAAGCATTGTATTCAAATCATAGCAGAACAAGCTTGAGTTACCACATATCAAAAGGATGATATGTCATTGTATCTGAATAAAGAGGTAATTTGAAAGGAAAGGGGAGAAAGTTGGTTAAAAATTCATTGTAAAATGTTCAGTTTGACTTATGAGGTTACAGGAGCACTTGATATTGATATTGGAGTCGGTATTGGAGTGTTACCACTTGGTCATTCATTAAACAAATATTTATTGCATGCCTTCATGTTCCAGGTCCTCTTAGCTGGGTGAACATCAGGAAAGAGAACAAAATCCTTACTCCTGGGGAGCTAGCATTCTGATAAAGGATGATAGGCAGTAAACAGAATATAACAGTATAAACAGAATAAATATTTAGTATGTTAAAAGATGACATGTGCTATGGCAAAATAGAACACTAAAGGGATTTGGAAATATGTGGGAAAAGGAATATTGGGGGCCATAGGTTATGATTTTCAGTAGGATACTGAAGGTAGGTCTTATGAGAAGACACCAGTTGAGTAAAGAATGTAAAGACTAGATGAAAGAGTTGGCCATATGGATAAATGGGGAGGTAGTCATTTAGGTTGGAAAGGACATCTGCTGCAAAGGCCCTGTGGCAGGAGCATGCCTGAAATATTCGAGGACCAGTAAGGAAGCCACTGGGCTGGAATGATGGGAGAGTCGGGAAGTTGGGTATGCTGCCAAAGACCTGCTTGGGGAGTGGTACTGGGCCAAATCCTGGAAGACTCTAGGCATAGTGAGAACTTTGGTGTTGACTCCAAGTACAGTGGTGAGCCATGCTCTGGTCACCCAGGCTGTTGTGAGAACAGAGGCAGCAGACAAGGGTGGAAGCTAGAAGAGACTATGGTTAGGAGGCTACAGAAGTAATTCAGGTTAATTGATGATTGTGAATCATACCAGAGTTGTAGCCCTGAGCAGCAGCTGGTTTCTGGACATCGTTTGAAGAAAGAACTCCTAGGATTTCCTGATAGAGTGTAAATGTACAAAAATGACTCTAAAGTTTCTGGTCTGAGTAAAGGTGGAGTTGCCATTCCCTGAGATGCGGATATGACTGGTAAAGCAGGGCTGGGCAAGAAGATCGACATTCCTATTTGTTTCGGTCTTTGTTTCCTCCCCTTCTTCCTAGGCTTCTTAACATAGCTATTCTGCCGTTCATTTTACCGCTTCCACTTTATTTTTCTTCCTCGT
The DNA here is from genome assembly GCA_963573385.1 of Cacajao melanocephalus. Lineage (NCBI taxonomy): Eukaryota > Metazoa > Chordata > Mammalia > Primates > Pitheciidae > Cacajao > Cacajao melanocephalus. The sequence goes on along the minus strand of CAUYLG010062637.1, from coordinate 21,450 downwards.
GCCTGTGTCTTCAGCCTGCCGCTGAGAACCAGTGGCATCCATTGGACGTCTGTGAAACCCGTGTGTGAATCAGGGCCAGAGAAGTTGCCGACCCCTCTGGAAATGTCTTTTACTTTTTACTTCGGAGAATTATTACTGAAAGAGATCTTTGTTAAATGTTTACGATGAAAACAGCAGGCACTTGTTCTTGTTCCAGAGTCATTTGATGTGGTCACAAAATGCGTGAGCTTCACACTGATGGAGCAGTTCATGGAGAAATTTGTTGATCCCGGAAACCACAATAGCGGGATTGATCTCCTTAGGACCTGTGAGTACTTTGACTTCACCAGGACAGTGGTGGGAGCAATGATAATTTTATTTGTCTTTCTTTGGACTCTGTTTTTGGAACAAGATGAGTTAGTAGATTGTGCCAACTTTAAATAAAATCTCTAACAGTACCCAATGAACTCTATTCTGTTGATCACATATCTTAGAAGGTAGATATATGCTTACCAAATTTCAAATGATTTGAAGTTGACGGGGACAACTACTTCATTGGATGATGGGATCTAGATCTTCAAAAGATATTATTAATGGGCCCATTTAATAAGAGGAAATTTGGTTGGGATACCTTATAAATTCCTGTATTTGAATTAAACATTTTCCACTGCTTGAGTTCAGATAGATACCTGTGAAAAAAGTTGACTGCAAGCTCTAAATGAGTCAGTGAGTTGTCAGGCCTGCCCGAAGTGTTTATCCAGTCTTAGGTGGTAGTAACAAAAGGGTGGATGACAAAAAAGATGAAAGTGTTTATTAGGAACAGTCTATTCATTGATGGTCAGGCAGCCCATGAAATACTGTCTTCAGATTTGACCCTCAGTTTTCAGGGCTATAGGGACTTGCCCAGAAGAATGACCATGTTGTAAGAGAAAAGATTGAATAAGATGTAGGTATTTCGTTTTATAAAAAGAAGGTGTAGCAAGCAGTTTATTACTGGGAGAGTTTTAAGGGAAGTAAGTTAGAAAAACACTTTAGTTCCGGAAAGCGAAACCAGCACCAAAAGGTAAATTTGGTCAAGATGGATACGAATACATTTCTAATAATGAATATTATCTAAAAATGGAGTCGCATGTTTTATAAGGTCATCAGGTTTTCTTCCCATGTTGATGAAGGGTTTATGATAATTAAAACTACCTTTTATTGAGTATCTGGTATATTCCAGATTCTCTGCTTTGTGCTTTATGTATATTCTTTCAACAGCCCTATAAGACAGGTCATTGATAATTACCATTAATTTACTTGTTACTGCCTTTACGTCCTATAAAGACTTAGATATTGTTGGTAAGTAGAGTCAGAGTGATTTTTGTGTCAAATCCTGGCTCTACCGCTTACCGTGTTACTTTGTACAGGTTATTTATACTTTTTTTTTTTTTGAGCTGGAGTCTCACTTTGTCACCCAGGCTGGAGTGTGGTGGCATGATCCTCCACCTCCCAGGTTCAAGCAGTTCTTCTGCTTCAGGCTCCGAGTATCTGGGATTACAGGCCCGCACCACCATGCCCAGCTAATTTTTATATTTTTAGTAGCGACGGGGTTTCACCATGTTGGCCAGAATGGTCTTGAACTCCTGACCTCATGATCCTCCCGCCTCAGCCTCCCAAAGTGCTGGGATTACAGGCGTGAGCCACTGCACCTGGCCTCCTCCTGTATGCTTTAAATCATGTTTAGATTACTTATAATACCCAATACAATATAAATGTTACGTAAATAGTTGTTATATATTTTAAAATTTGTATTATGATTATTTTTTGTCTGAATATTTTTAACCCTTGGTTGGTTGAATATGTGGATGCAAAACTTGCAGATTTGGAGGGCTGACTGTACCTACTTTCTAGGGTTGTTGGGAGGATTAACACAGCAAATGTGTAGACAGACACTGCATGGTATGTAGTGAACCGTCTGTAATCGCTGCCTGTTAGTGTCCTTTTCACTTTTATCAGGACGAGGTTAGCATCTTTTTGAAAAATGCACTTTAGAAAGGACGCCTCAATGTTAAAGTCGTTGTCACTTTTTGAGAAAAGAGCGAATTAGAATATGAAAGAAATTGCCATTGTGGGAAAATGGTCCGAAATCATGGTCACATTTCTGTTCTCTCTTTTTAAAAATCAGATCTGTGGCGTTGCCAGTTCCTTCTACCTTTTGTGAGTTTAGGTTTGATGTGCTTCGGGGCTTTGATTGGACTTTGTGCTTGCATTTGCCGAAGCTTGTATCCCACCATTGCCACAGGCATTCTCCATCTCCTCGCAGGTAGGTTTTGCCATCATACTTACCTTTTAGCTTCTTCCTGTCTCCTTAGGGACCAAAGAGTCATAAATCTTAAGTGTTCACGTATTAACTGCCCTGTCACATTGCCTGAAAAGCTCTTTACTGTGTTTTTGCCCAGTCATGTTTTGTTCTGTTTTTGTTTTCTAAATTTTCCCTCAAGGTCTGTGTACACTGGGCTCAGTAAGTTGTTACGTTGCTGGAATCGAACTGCTCCACCAGAAACTAGAGCTCCCTGACAGTGTATCGGGTGAATTTGGATGGTCCTTCTGCCTGGCTTGTGTCTCAGCTCCCTTACAGTTCATGGCTTCTGCTCTCTTCATCTGGGCTGCTCACAGCAACCGGAAAGAGTACACCTTAATGAAGGCCTATCGTGTGGCATGAGCAAGAAACTGCCTGCTTTACAATTGCCAGTTTATTTTTTTAAAATAATACTGATACTTTCCTCACCTCTCTCTCAGTTGTTTTTAATTTTTATTTGTGGATATACCATTTTATTATGAAAATCTATTTTATTTATAGACATATACCACTAAGTACACACTTAATACCACTAAAATGTATGTGGTTTGTTTTAGTGATGCCATCTTTCAAATAAACTAATGTAGGTCTAGACAGAAAGAAATGGATAGAGACTTGACACAAATTTATGAAAGATAATTAGCAGAGGAATTTGACCCAAACAAGTTCTGCTAATGTCTGTTAGACTTTTCAGTAAAACTAAAGTAACTGTATCCATTCAACTGAAAACTCTAATAGTTTCTCTGGGAAACCTTTCATCATTGTCAAAACTTCACGTTCACTTTGCGGTTGTAGATGGCCAGTCAGCCAGCAGTATTAGTGCTACTCTCAAAAGACGTAAGCGCTATAAAATTGGGAAATTATCTAATATCATTTTCCCTAAGCATTGGCACATAGCTTCATCTGAGGTGAGATATGGCAGCTGTTTATATCTGGACTGTGTCTGTCTACAAAAGGTGAAAAATACAATGTTTACTTGAAATTTTAACTTTGTAACTGCAAGAATTCCAATTCAGCCAGACAAGGATTTATATTATTATTTTTAACTCTCCATAAAATTTTTAGTACCACCAAATCATTTGGGATGTTTTTCCTTTCCTCTTCGCATACCAGGGTTATTGAAAGTGTGCTTTCTTTTTAACATTATATTACAGTTACAAAGTAACATTCCCCAACTGCTATTTAGTTACTCTAGCCCAGTACCATAAAGAACGGTTCACCATAATGACCCTCCAGAGCTGGGAAACCTACCACAAGATTTAAAGTTTGGCTGTCCATCAACCTCCAACTATGGTCTTTATTTCTTGTGGTAATATGATGTGCCTTTCCTTGCCTAAATCCCTTCCTGGTGTGTATCAATATTATTTAATGTCTTCTAATTCAGTCATTTTTATAAGTATGTCTATAAACATTGAACTTTAAAAAATCTTATTTATTTATTCCACTACTGTAGCAATTGACAGATTTTAAAAAAAAGTAACCTCATAATTTCTTACCATAACCTAAATGTCTTTTTTTAAAAAATAAAATTGAAAATGAAAAGGACTCAAAAGAATTGTATGTAGAGTGTCTGAATTGATTTGAATCTCAACACTTTAGGATAAAGAAGTGGCAGGAATCTCTGTGGTTATCTGTGGAAAGTGAATCTTGCTCTACAGGGCTGTCTTTATGTCCTGTGTTTGGGTCTCTTGTTTTATCCTATGGAAAACGGGAACTCCTTGCCCCTATTAGAAATAAGGAAATCTTTATCTTTTATTTTTCAGAATTTTAAACCAGGTACTCAAAAGTAGTTTTGTGATGTCTCCATGTCATACTTAATGTGGCTAGTTTTCTGTAAAGTCATTTAGTGGCTGTGGATGTTTGTGTTCTGTATTAAACAATCAAGTCAGCTTCTGATTTACAACAAAGCCAGCATTACTCTGTAGCCAATTATTGCCTGTGAAATGGCTGGTTAACTCAGGCTTCTATCTAATCTTAATTCTTAAAGATTCATTGCCCTTCAGCCCCTTCTGTAGAAGGTGGAAAAGAGAAAAGCTTAGTGAACAAATAAAACACCTTTGAGAATGGGATATGGAAATTTTCGGCAGCATGACATTTTTGTATTGGTCGGTTATTTTAAACAATGTCTCTACTTCTTAGTACCCCAGTTGCATGGGAAGCTATCACCATAACCTCTGCTGCTGAATATGTGTTGTAGTTGGTATTTTTAGCCCGTTGCAGGGTAGCTGAGGTCATCTTTCCTGCAAAGACTCTTCTTTGGAATATATAGTGCCGTATTGTTTCATTTAATGGGAAACGGATTCTAATCAGGTTGGACCATATGAAACTGCTGATATTCAACCGTTTTTGATCAACCTAATACGTAAAATCAGTGGCAAGGCAAATCCTAGTAATCTCTTTTCATTTTATCTTTGAAAGCAACCTCCAAAGTAAAAAAATAATTTTCAGATTTTTCAGAATGAATTGTATGGCAATTTAAGAAATGTGTTTAAAGACCTTTTTAATTTTATAGCTCCTAACTAAATGATGTGGGTAAATATCTTCTCTGATTTCTAGCAAAAGACTTATTTCAAAATTTATTAAGTATAGCCATAAAACACCAGAATTTGATACAACAAAGGAATTCTAGAATAATTTATTTTTTCAGATAACACTAAGTGTGCCTTCTGATTGCATCATATTACACTAGAGTTTCAAATTCATAATCTAATGGCAATGTGTTAAAATTTCACCTGCTGTAGTGTGTGTGTGTGTGTGTGTGTGTGTGCGCGCGCACACATGCACATGCTCATTAAGGGAGAGGATAGGGTTGACAGTTGCTCCTAGGTGAACTCATTTAGTTATATGATTGAGAAGAATGAGATGACCACAAAACATCAATTTAGTTTGTTTTTCCATTCCAGAAACACCAAATTGCAGACTAGCATGGTTAAAACCTATAGATCCTGTCATGTTCAATTGACTGTAAAACATATAGATCAGGGCATTTTAATACTTAGCCTTCATATAAACTTTTACTAAAAATGAAAACAACCTGTTAACCTAATTTTGCTGATTACAAAACTTTCTTTTCTTTTTTTCTTTCGAAATGGAGTCTCGCTGTGTCACCCAGGCTGGAGTGCAGTCGCCCAATCTCTGCTCATTGCACCCTCCACCTCCCAGTTTCAAGCAATTCTACCTGAGCCTATGGAGTAGCTGGGATTACAGGCGTGCGCCACCATGCCCAGCTAGTTTTTGTATTTTTAGTAGCGATGGGATTTCACCATGTTGACCAGGCTGGTCTCGAACTCCTGACCTCAAGTGACCCACCCACCTTGGCCTCCCAAAGTGCTGGGAATTACAGGCATGAGCTACTGCACCTACCTGATTGCAGAACTTTCTGAAATTCTCTAACAGCTAAAACAGCAGTTAATGGGTGCAGCTCTGATGATGCAAATTGTTATTTCACAAGCTTGATGCAGCCGTGTCCTGGCATAGATGGGTGGAGTCTTTTGTCCTCTTTTCAGCGCTCTTCTCAAAGGGAATAATGATTCATACCTTTAAAAGTGAGGAATAAACAAGGAAACACATCTAAATTATTTTTCTGTTGCTCATCAGGTGTTTTTATACTCCCATCATAATAAGACATTTTTCACTGGGGTCAAATTATAGATATATGCCATCATCTTGCAGACTCATGATGTGAAAATCCTCAATTGCAAAAGAGTAACAGAATTATTTACCCTACAGAAGAAGTTGCCATTGAGACATTACATTCTCTGCAGTGCCAGAATTTCTATTACTAGCATTACATGTATGCAAATAGACATTATTTGACATATAAACATTTACATACTTTCAGCAAACTTTTATGAAAGCAAGATCCAATTTATATTACCTTGTGTATTTGCAAAGGTTTGGAAATGTGAAATGAGAGAATTTTCTTTATGTTGCTACACCTTTTAAAATATCTGATTACTAAATAATTTCCAGTGTTACTGTGTCAGGATGTGAACTTTACCTTACCTGTCCTGCAGCCTTTCAGCCCCTTCCAGTCTTCCAGCCTTTTGTTCATCTTTTTGCCCCTTAGCTTGTCTTGTCATGGTATGTTCACAAGCATCTTTGGTTCTCTTGCTCCTATAATTTCCCATGACACCTTCCTTCATAATCCTAAGCCTTACCTTCATGGACGGTGCTGTCCAGTTTTCTTAATCTTAAGATATCAAGGATGGCTGTTCAGAACTGCAAAGTTGATTCTATAAAAATTATGCCGTAAGCCTTCAACTGCTTTATAATTCTAAGCATCTCTATTGATCTTTTAACATCCTGCCACACGTTTTTCCAAGTCTCTACAAAAGTTAGTTGTTGGAATTCTTTATTCTTCCTGCTTAACGTCCATGGAAGTTTATGTTCTCTTTTAGAAGGGAATATTGGAGTCAACTCTTGTAGTATCTCCAAGCCTTATTTGCTTCCCCATATAAAAGAAGAATATATTATCATGGTTGGAGAGATTGCTGGAATCAGGGCAGTCACAAGGAGCAGCATGGTATATGGTGGTTAAACATTTAGCTTGGGAGACAGAATACTAACTTTGTAATCCCAGGTCTGTCTCTTGTCTCTTAGCCTTTCCATACACCCCTTATCCCATCTGTGAAATGCTGTGATTATCATATGTCTCTTAGAGTTATGATGAGGATTATGTAAATTGCTTAGCATAAAGTAGTCACTTAGAAACTGCTAGTTATGACTGGTTGCATTATGAAGGATTGGGGTTGCCAAGTCTATCAAGTGGTGGCTCTTAGCCTAAGCTGCATATTGGAATTTCCTGGAGAACTTAAAAAAATGCTTTCATTCCAGAGAATCTGATTTAGTCGGCCTGGGCTATGGTCAGGTCACTGCAATTTTTAAAACCTTTCCAAGTGATTGCAGTGGGCAGCTATATTTGAAAGCTATGTTTAAAAGCAAGAAACAGGATTCTCTCTCTCCTAGGCAGATTGTGAAAGATAGTGGGCTGTGGAGTAATCAGACCTGGCTCAGTATCTGTAGTTTGCCTTCTAAAAGCCATTTCTCTTCTGTGCTTTCCACACTCTCTTCTGTTAACTGGCTCTTTGTGACAGCTCCCAATCCATCACACCTCCAATGGTTGGAGATGTGTATGAAGAGTCTGCTGCGCAGATCTGGTGCACTCCTGGTTCTCAGGTTCACATTTGGCAGGATGTAATAGGAAGCCTTGTTTGTTTTGGCTTCAATTCCAAATTATTTTCTCTAATCCAGTAATTTCAGGGACCCTGTAATTTGAGGTCATTAGACCTCTATAAAGTGAATATTTTGATCCCTGTCTGGTTATCAGTTCATATTGTTCACAGTGTTGGTTAAAATTAGGAAGGAAAGAGGCATGCATGGGTGATTAACTTCTACCCAAGCTAGAAATTCTGAGGATGAACCTATTAATAGCATTACCTATAAAATGGGATATTACCTGCCTCAATAGGTTTTTGTGATGGTTAAACAAGAAGGTATACATGTAAGTGGTTAGAACATCTCCTGAAACATAAGAGCTCAAAAAGTGTGTGGTATTATATGGCGATGAATGCAGTGCATGGGAAGGAGGCAGGCTTTGCCTGATCTGTGTGGTGAAGCTCTAGGGCATGCAGGCCTCTGGCTGTTGGGTCTTACCACAAGGCTACACTCCAGTGGGGATTAGAACTGGGGCTGCTGCTACATTACTGGGGAAGAGTCTTCTGTTTGCAGTTCAGGTTTGTTTCAAAACAAAGAGCTTCATTACTGGGGCTTTTACAAGCATCTCACAGTGGAAGAATTTTTTGCTTTTAAAACATTTTAATTCTTTTTCTCAAGTAGATGGAACTTTTGGCCTTTTAATGATTGTGCTATCAGTTGGTAAATCAAGATAAATGTATCAAAAACCTTTCTATTCGTCCATTTTTGATTCTATAACAATACTTGATAGTGGGTAATTTATAAAGAATAGAAATTTATTTTTCATGGTTCTGGAGGCTGGAAAGTCCAAGGTCCAAGCAGATTTGGCAATTCTGATTCCAAGACAACACTGCGTGCTGCATGCTTCAGAGGGGAGGAAAACTGTTCTTCACATGGCAGAAGAATAGAAGGGCAAAGAGTGAAGAGGGCAAGAGTGGGCCAAACTGTATGAATTCAATCCATGAGGGTGGAGCCCTCGTGGCCTAATCCCCTCTCAAAAGTCCCACAGACTCTCAAAGTTTGGAAAGGGCAAACTTTCAAACCATAGCACTGTCTCTATGTTATTTAAAATTGGACTCAGGTCCATTGAGGGATCTGGAAGAACTTGGATTCCTGTGGTTTGTTTGCAGGCTCCTGAAATCAGTCTCTACCACATGCAATCCAGTTAGATTTGGACAGTTGTTTTTAAGTTCAGAGGGTGGAAGGTAGATTTCAGGGACCCACACCGTGGTTCCACTGCTGACTAATGGTGGGTGTTATCCATGAGCACTTAACAAGATGCCAAGTGGTGCTTGTTACCATGGACTCAAAGGAGGATTCAAAGATATGAAAGATAAGACATTATTTAAAAAATTCTAAAGAGAATTCAAACACTTGAAGCTAAAACACCTTTCTGATGGTTAATAAAAAGTGTCAACTTGATTGGATTGGAGGATGCAAAGTACTGTTCCTGGGTGTGTCTGTCAGGGTGTCACCAAAGGAGATTAGCATTTGAGTCAGTCAGTGGACTGGCAAAGGCAGACCCACCCTCAGTCTGGGTGGGCACCATCTAATCAGCTGCCAGCACGGCCAGAATAAAAAGCAGGCAGAAGAACGTGGAAAGACTAGACTGAGTCTTCCGGCCTCCATCTTTCTCCTGTGTCGGGTGTTTCCTGCCCTCGAACATTGGACTCCAAGTTCTCCGGCTTTGGGACCGTGGACCTTTGACCACCGATCGAAGGCTGCCCTGTTGGCTTCCCTACTTTTGAGGTTTCAGGACTTGGACTGCCTTCCTTGCTCCTCAGCTTGCAGATGGCTTATTGCGGGACCTCACCTGGTGATCACGTGAGTCAATACTCCTTAATCAACTTTCCTTTATATATACATCTATCCTATTAGTTTCATCCCTTTAGAAAACCCTCTAGGACTAACTTAGAGGCAGCGGTACCCAATTTATCATCCTAACCATTCACCCCAGGCCTTGCCCCTCCACTAAAACTCCCCAACCCCCAAGCATTTGAAATAAGATCCCCAGGGGAGGGAAAGAGAGGGAAAGGCCTTGAGCCTTTGAGTGGAGAGTGCTGTGGCCTCTCCTTCTTCCTCATAGAAGATTAGGCGTGGACTCCTTCCTATGCGCTAGACGCTACTTTAGGTGAACAACTAGAGCTACTCTAATTAATTCATGACTTTAACATCCATAGCACTACTCTGAATTTAAACAGATCTGTTTGCAATTCCAATTCTTTTTACTGGTTGAGAAACTTTGGGCAAGTTCTGTCATTCTTTAGGTCTCAGTAGGATAATAACGCCCATTTTTCATAGTCACTGTGAGGTTTATAAGGTAATATATGTAAAGTGCTTAGCATGGAGTCTGGTACATTTTAAGCTTTCAGTAAATAGTAACCATAATTAATCTTCAGATGATTTCAAATCCCCAGTCCTGACTTCTCTCCTAAACTCCAAGTGCAGATTCCTAAGTGTCTTCGAGACAGCTCCAATGAATATTTTCATGATACCTAAAATGTAATATGCTTAAATTTACACTCATCTTTCTTCTCAAAACTGCACCAATTCTCATTTGTTTTACATGTTTTCCCATCAACTAGACTTTTATTGTTGACATCATCTTTGACTCCTCTGTTCCCTGGCCCTCTAGATTCAATTAGTTATCAAGGTTTTTTGATTCTATTCCAGCAATGCCTATCTCACTGAAACTCTTCTTTCTAGTCAGTCTCCTTAGTTTAGCTTCCCGCCTGGATGATGACGGTAGTCTCTCTGCTGGTCTCCTAGCCAATAACTAGCTCACCTGAAACCCATTGTACACATCTTGCCAGCCTAATTTGCTAAAGCATAGATGTGATCACATCAACATTGTTTATGTTTTACCTCAAAACCTTCAATGACTCTCTACTGCTTACAAAAGTAATCTAGAATAAAGTCTAGATTTTATCCAACATCAAAGCTGTAACATTGTATAGCTCTCTCTTTGAATAATTTTCTCCTATTCCTCTCCTTATACTTTAGTCACGGTCATTGTTGTGTATACCCAATTTGGACTTTCTTATATCCATGATTCACCTCATAATGTCTTTATGGAATGCTATTCTCCATATAACTCAAATCTTGATCCATACCACTTCACTGCACTTCCAGTTTCAAAAATCATGATCACTTATTTACCAAATGAAATAACTGAAGACTCATGTCAAATGTCTTGCCCTTCTGAATCCCTGCAGCATTCTGAGTAGCCCCCTTCTTGCTGCTTTTGCCACTTTCGATTTTGTGTGACAGTGATTGTTGTGCATATCATCCTTCCCACCGGAACTTACTGCCTATTGAATCTTTGTATCCCTCCAACATCTCTCACATTGCCTTGCCAAGAATAGTTCCTCAATAAATGAGAGTGGCTTCTGAGTTATAATCCTTGAAATTACTAGAAAGCTACATTGTAAAATATATACATGAAACTAGATTAACTAGGGAAGAATTAGAATTGATAGACAAGCGCTCAAATGGAACACTTTGGAGAGAATAGGCTATTTAATGGGTCCTTCAAGGTAAGTTTGAATTTCCACATCCCCCACCTCTTGCCCTGGAGCTGGAAGACGATGAGAGTTTGGTGGTTTGTCAATTGTGATATCACATCCACAATTTTACCCAATCACGTAGGCTTTTGTGATTTTTGTTCACTTCCTATAAAGTGCTTATACTAGAAAATGTTTACAGTTTTTGTTGACTTGGTTAGAAGATAATTCAAAGCTGATCACTGTTGGAGAAGTTTGATGAAATAAATGTATCCTCATCTGTGTTTAAACTATCAAGTAAATTCTACAACGAAATCAGAGCATTGCTAATTACAAGTTTAACAGATGAATGGAGGGGAACATGAATACTTTAACAAATCTCAAAATGAAGATAGCTCTTATTTCAAATGCACATTCATCAAAAGGTAACTTTTCATCAAGAAGAAACTTAGCCGTATATTTCCAGTTTGGCCTGGTTACCCCGAAATCTGCCCAATATTATGCAATCTGTCTTGACTAATACATTGGTGCTTGTCTTGATTAAAAGTAGATTTTTAACAAGCAAGAATTTATCTCTTTCCAAAGGAAATCAGTCAGATTCTTGGCTCCATGAATTCTACATTATCCTTGATAATTACTCATTTCTCAACAGTCTTTTAATTTCATCCCATGACTCTGAGGATAGCGTCCACGCTCTTTAAATGGCATTACAAACTTATTGGCAATTTCTGTACTTCAGACACACTGACCTTTTAGTTTTTCCAGGGGGCATACTTTTCCATAAGCCATGCTGATGGTAGTTTAAAAACATGGCCTTAAAATTATTTAATTAACCTTGCATTGAGATTCCCATCCCCTTGAATCTAGGCTGGCTTGTGATGGTTTTGACCAATAGAGTGTGCCTGAAAAGAAACTCTTCTCGTGATTTCATAAAGATCATCTGTCTTTAAACTGATTCTCTTGGAACGCTCAGAACACTCCCTCTCCAAACCCAGCTACCCTGCTGTGAAGCCCAGGCCACATGGGGAGGTCCTGTGTATATGTTCCAGCTGAAATCCCAAGCAGAGGTCCCAGCTGACCACCAACATCATTTCCAGCCACGTGTGGGAGCCATCCTGGATGTCCAGCCTTAATGAGCCTATTATCTAATGACAAACTTGTGAGACTCTAATAAAAAACTGGCTAGCTGAGCACAATCAACCTATAGAACTGATAGAAATAAAATGAATGGTGGTTTTACGCTGCTGTGTTTTGGGGTCATTTGTTACGCAGCCACAGTATCTGCAACAATGCTGTTGTCTACCACAGACTTTCTAAAGGTTTTTTTTCTCCTTTTTCTGAACAGCTTTTTCTGACCTTTATGCTCCTGCATCCTACTCCTTTTTTCCAGGTAACTCTTACCTATTTTTCAGATTAAAACTTAATATTTACTTCTTCAGTCAAGTTTTCCTAATTACCTAATTTGGGTTAGTTTTCTTACATTTCACTGCATTGTGAAGTTCTTGAATGTGGTAGGTTATTGACTGCAGTAGACACTTAGGTCCGAATATGATTGTGATTCCGCTTGCTAATTCTCCTTTGAAACTCTGTAGATCCATTTTTTCTATACCTTCATAAAATCTAAGGTAGGTTTTTTAGTCATTTAATAATTAATTAGCCAGGCATGGTGGTTTATGCCTGTAATTCCAGTTCTTTGGGAGGCTGAAATGAGAGGATGGCTTGAGGCCAGGAGTTTAAGACCAGCCTGGCTTTTGTCTCTACAAAATTTTACCAAAAAAATTAATGAACTAATCCCTTTTGAGGTAGAAGAGCACTAAAAATGTCAGTCTAATAATCTCACTCCAGTTCAATTCAGTTCACTATTCAATGTTAAAACTCTTCTTACCTTCAGCTTGCTTGTCGTTGGGAGGCCCATCGTGGGGAAAGGAGGCTTTCTCAGCCTCTTCTGTCTGTCCTCAGACTCTTCCTCTTACATTTAGAGTGACTGTTTCTGATCTCTCTACGGTTAAACCAGTGGCAGAGTAGATTAGGGCAAAGTGCATTTTCATTGTGGCCAATACTGTCGTCATGTGAACCTGGAGCCCGGAGGACCCATGCATAATACTGGCACTTTCTCTGTTTAGAGCCATTCTGTGAGTTTCTCAGTGACTTTCCCTCTGCAGCTCTTCAGACTGCAGCTTTGTTAACATGTAAAATCAATATCTGTCCTTCAGTTGGCTGCCCCTCAATCCCATTCCTGGTAGGCTGGCTCTGTTGGGACCACACTGAAGAATTCTCTTTGGGGCTGGGCATAGTGGCTCACACTTGTAATCCCAGCACTTTGGGAGGATCACTTGAGGCCAGCAGTTTAAGACTGGCCTGAGCAACATGGCAAGACTTCATCTCTACAAAATATTTTTAAAAATAGGCATGGTGGCAGATGTCTGTTGTCCCTGCTGCTGGGGAGGCTAAGGCAGGAGGATCACTTCAGCCCAAAATTTGAAGTTACAGTGAGCTATGATCTCTAGCTTGGGTGACAGAGTGAGATCTTGTCTCTAAATATTTTTTTAAAAAGAAAAAAGTTCTCTTTTATTAGGGCGCAGGTCAGCTCTTTTTGTTGGGAAGACTTTTAACCCACAAAAGTCATGAAGGATTAATGGATATCTGGACAGTGGGAATTCAGAACTCTCAACTCAACTTGGGGTCTCACTATTTCAGGCCTGTCTAATCAAGCCCTTTCACCTTTGGACTCGTCAAAGGGGGGTCTTCCATAGGTTTCCCAAACTCCAGGGGACATGTATCAAATTCTCTGAGTAAAGACCCTCTTAATTGGGTAAGTAGAGTGAGTGGGGCCAAGACTCCTCTCTGCAATGGGTGGGACTAGAGGAAAGCCCATGTCTTTCTAGAGAATGTCTGTGTCTGAATTCTCCAAATTCTGATTAATTTCCAGGACTTATAGATACTTGAGGGGGATAATGAGTCAAAGGTCACAAGATGGATTTTTAGACCACTCCCTGAAAATCCTGCACAGAAGTCTGGTGTCTTAATTTGGAATGTGGAGCTTCTGATAACATTAAATTGAGATGACAGGAGAAGTTGCACAAAAACCATAAACATTTATTAAATTGTAATGATTTTAGTTGAACATCGTCTTCCCAGGACTTCTGTAAGACCCATGAGAGCAGAAATCTTGTCTGACTGTACTCATTGTGTGTGGTATATTTTAAAATGCTCGGTATTTATTGAACGATGGATGAATAAATATATTTAGATTATGTCATTGACATTTGTTGTCTATGAACTGTTTGGTTATCCATAATATGCATTTTTAAAATGCAAAAGTACATAGTACATTTGACATACTCATATGTCAAAAGTACATTATGACATATGCATAATTATTACATTTTGAGCTTCATTGTTTTCTATCAGTCCTTAAACAAGTTACTTTCTTGGTGTATATTTTCTCAGGAGAAGAGTAATAAATCTTTCCATCTCAAAAATAGTAATTTCCCTCTAAAAAGGATTATGTAAATATGAAGTTAAATAGAAGAAAAAATTGAGAAGGGAAGTATTTTGGAGGGTAAGGTTTTATTAGGTTTACTATTAGTCAATTATATTAAATGTGCTATAAATATCCTATAGCATTTTACTTTCTTTTATAATAGCCTCCATTAGATATTTCTAAGAAGCAGGGATTGTGCCTACGTAATTATTTTTCCTGTGTGTGTAGCCCTATATCATTCCCCATGTGATATGGTTTGGCTGTGTCCCCACCCAAATCTCATCTTGAATTATAACTCCCACAATTCCCACGTGTCATGGGAGGAACCTGGTGGGAGGAACCTGGTGGGAGATAATTGAATTATGGAGGTGGATCTTTTGTGCACTCTTCTTGTGATAGTGAATGAGTCTCACGAGATCTGTTTTAAAAATGGGAGTTTCCCTGCACAAACTCTCTTCTTTGCCAACGTCATGGCCGCCTAAGAAGTGCCTTTCGCCTTCTGCCATGATTGTGAGGCCTCCCCAGCCATGTGGTATTGTAAGTCCCTTAAACCTCTTTCTTTTGTAAATTGCCTAGTCTCGAGTATGTCTTTATCAGCAGTGTGAAAATGGACTGATATACCATGCTAAGAGGAACTAACTCAATACATACTTTGCTAGGATGAAAGAAGACATGCTTTACCGGAGGGGATGAGGAGGAGGCAAGGAAGTGCAGCAGCAAAGGAGAACAACCCTCAGACTGCTGAGGAACTTATACCAGATTTCATCTCTGGTGCTCATGGCCTGCATCTCTGCAAGAATTCTCATCATGATACATTTCAGTCTTACATTTTGTGTGTGTGTGTGTGTGTGTGTGTGTGTGTGCATGTATGTGTGTGACAGTGTGAGACTGGGAGTGCTCAGGTAATGGGGTTTTTGGAGAGTCACACTCCTAGTTTAGCCAACGTAAAACTAAGAATAGAACTTTTATGAGGGTCTTCCTCCCACCTACTTTTAGAACTGCCTCTTCCTGTGAAGCCAGCTGCCCCCAGCCATTCAGGAATCTCAGTCTGGGACATTATCTGGTCTTGGTCTCTGATAATTAATGGCTTCTTTGATATGTGTCTCATTCATCTAGGCTGTTTCCTGTTGAAGAGCAAGCAGTATAGATTAGTTGACTTGTGCTACTGAGACAATGAATTACACCTCCCAAAGTTTTTGCCGTTTTGACACTTGGACTTTCAAGACTTTAATTTTAATTTTTTACTTCTTGTCTTTCATGCTTCTTACCTGTTCACCTTTCTTTCTTAATATAGTTTTTGAGCACTTCAGCTGGTGCCATGCATTTAGCAGACCCTGAGACACAGACTGCACCCCTCTTCTCACAAACAATGTAAAACATGTGCTGCCACATTTATTTTAAAATAAATAATTTAAAAAAAATATGGAAGCATAACACATTTCATTTCTGAGTCCAATCAATCGTCCTCTTACTCATTTGTCAGGAAAGATAAAATCCATTCATTATGTTTGCCTCAATTTAGTATTCCAATAGTGGAATATGTACTTGCTATAAAGTTGGAGAAATATTTTGATTAGAAATGTTTAGGTGCCCCTCATATTACATTACTTGACCTACACATCGAGTTAGTCTATTCATATTTGCTTTCCAGGCACAAGTAAATCAATTTTCCCTGCCCTGTTATTCCCACTTTGGTAACCTAGAGTAACTTACATAGTCTATAATCAGATTGATTGCAAACTCCCCAGCCCTGACCGCTCATCTTAAATGATATACCAGTAAGCTCTGATGCCTGCATTCGGGTTAGACTGCCCTAACATGCCCATCAGGGCATCAGGGCCAAAGGCTGTTGTTTACTTTTCTCATGTTAATTCTCTGGTTTTATGAAGAACTAGTTCCACATAGGTACATATCTCTATATAAAGTCATGTTTTAAAAATCCCCAGTAATTTATTCTCCCAGTAGAAATTTTGCAGTTTTTATGTCAGTCAGTTTTCCTTTATTTCATATGTATTATTTTATCCTTATCTTCTAAAGGGAGCGTCAAACAAAATAGACCTGTAAGTCGTGTCAGTATATGACTCATTTCTCCAAAGTTATCATACTAATTTGATAATACTTGCTTTCTTTCCTACATTAGTATTTGGCTTGCTTTTCTTTATGAAAAGGGAACTGCCTTTCTCGTTAACACTTTAAACAGGACTAACTAGTTTCTGTTCTCTCTGCTCCCTGGGATTGAAATTGATTAATCAACATAAACAAAACATAAAATTATAATGCAGAGATGAAGATAATTAAAACCCAATAAAATAGCAAGTTTATAGTTAATGAAAAGGGTTGGTTAATAACCATAGTTAGTAAAATATAGTTGCTTAAGATGAATTATATTGATTACTGTTCTACCATATTTCTATCAAGTTCATACCTATATCTCCTGCCCAGTAAAACTGAAATAATTTTTAAATAAAAAACATACAGCTCAACAGTTAATTGTCTACTGTATAAGATTTTCTTTTAAAAAATAATGTATTTAGCTTTTTTATTCTTTTAAAGTTTTCTTAAAGGTTAAAGGAACAATTAATATTTTATGTCTCTTTTTTGTTAACCTCATACAAAGATGCAGTTGATGACTTGACACAAGGGCTTGAAGGTCAAGTCATCAACAGTCTATTTGTACTGTTGAATTTCTCCAACAGTAGCAAAGGAGAGAATGCTTCCAGCTGGAGCTGAGTCCAAGCACACAGCCGTTGATGCACATGCATGCCTGCAAACAGGGAAGCCCAAGTCGGAGAAGAGGAAAGAGGTTGTAGGGATTTGGGAAGAAGCCTGTGATTATTCCCAGGAGGAAAAGAGAAAAAACAGACTGGTCTTCTCAGTACGTGGTAGAATTACTGATTTACATTTAGGATTGATTGTTTTTTAAAGAAAACTGATTAACTATTTCTGCAATTTTGACATTGTAGTAAAGATGCTACTGGTCTTCTCTGACCACTCAGGTGAGAAATGTGGGAGGAAATTGGGAAAGACTCAGATACTTAAGTGTGAAGAGTAAACCTCCAGTATCTCACTCAAGTTTTGTGTCAAATGTTTCATTCTTTTTTTTTTTTTTTTTTTTTTTTTTGAGATGGAGTCTTGCTCTGTCACCCAGGCTGGAGTGCACTGGCGTGATCTCGTCTCACTGCAATCTCTGCCCCCCAGGTTCAAGTGATTCTCCTGTCTCAGCCTCCCGAGTAGCTGAGACTACAGACATACACCACCACACTTGGCTAATTTTTGTATTTTTAGTAGAGACAGGGTTTCACCATATTGTTCAGGCTGGTCTCAAACTGCTGACCTCAGGTGATCCTCCTGCCTCAGCCTCCCAAAGTGCTGAGATTACAGGCATGAGGCACCGTGCCTGCCCGGAAGGTTTCATTCTTTACATTCAATGACAAATTGGCATTTATATAAGAGGGAGAAGGGGAATAAAGTTTGCCACACTCTGCTAGATCCACAAACATGCAGAACAGCTTTTGTTAGCAGAGCTCTTTCACAGTGAGAGAGGTCAAGTGGGGCTTCTTGATTGGTTTAATTGTTCTGGGTGATTCCTCAATATTCCCTCTGCTTTTTTCCAAAACACTAACTCTGATGAAAAAAATGATTATATTCATGTCACAAATCATTTTCAAGACATTTCTTTCTGAAGGTGCTACCCATCAGCCTTTCCTGAACTTCCTTCATCCCCTGAACAACTTGCTTGGCTCTGATGTAGAAATACTTGTAGCTGGAGTTTCCATTCTCATTGATGATTTCAGGATGTGCTTTGCCAGTGGGATCCAAAAAAAGAATTTGTGAAATATGACTCTATCGGGGCGAAAATCCTCATCCTTCGGCTCCCCCTTCATCCTCAAGACTTACCATAACAAAATTATGAGAAAGTTCTGAAACTTCTAGGGGTTCTGTAAATTTGGGCTTTAAAACTTTGCAAGCTCCACATCATGACTTATGAATAATCACCATCAGGGGCAATCTGCTAGGAACTACATCTTTCTTTTCACCTTCGTTTCTTCCCCAGTGAATATGATCTCCAAAACCTTATTTTTTCTTTGAACTATAAATCTTCCACTCATGGATGATTCAACCAACAGATGCAATCTGTGAGTAGATGAAAGTGGGGCCTCTTATTATAAAATTAACCTAGCTGGACTCAGAAAACCAGTGAAGAAGTCAATGCAAGCATTTAAGATATAAAGCTTCTTTGGTTAAATCAACTTCTTTTTCTTGTAGGTTATGTATTTCTTCCCAGTTTTTCCCCTCTGGTGTATGTCCAACAGGTCAAAATTTCCCATCTTGCCTCTTGGTACTAGTTGAATCATACAGTGCATACTTAATGCATAGTGAAAAGGCATTTAGCAGAAGTACACACCCGAAAACCACACCACCCTTTTAATAGGTTCCCTGCAAATTCTGTAATTAGGTTATTTATTTATTGTTATTTTTGGTTTTTCTTAATCCTCTATATATGACTGCAAATGAATTAATAAATTATCCCTTCTGGAACTTTTTGGTCATTTTTTCCCTTTTTAATGTTTTCACTATAAAAGGTAGGCTGAAACATTGAAACATTGTTCAAATCAGTATATTTTATAATTCACAACTACGACTTGGTGAATATTTTTACTGTTACAACTTGGTAAATATTTTTACTGTAAGTAAGCACTGGAATAATGAAGTATGGTGATAGCCAGTAGTTTTTAATGCAATGTTATAAATTTAAATGTTCAGATGGGCCGGGGGGGTAGCATAGGAATCGTTGCCAGATTTCCCAGCTTTTTGAGAAAAGTCTAATTTTGCTTCTATAAAAATTATCCTGATTTTAAAATCTCTTAAAATTAATTTTCCAGAGAACACTACGCTGTCTGCATTGCATGGGATAAACAATTCTGTGCAATCTCTGGGTGACCTTTTGTGATTTCTTACGTAATAATTGAGAATGTAGTTTTTGTAGTTAGGCAGCCTGGGGTTCAGGTCATGCAGACTCCTGTGGGTCATTGAGCAAGTGACTCAACTGTATTGCAGTTCATATTCTCATCTGTCTCATGGGATAATAATTGCAATTCTCCCAAAGGATTTATGAGGGTTCAATGAGGTAATGTATATATACAGCTTAGCACAGGATGGACACATAGCAAGTATCCAAGTACATTTGGTGATGTTGTTGGAAGTGGATTAGGCAAAAGTTCAATTGAGGGAGTTTAAATTTAAAACAGGCAAGGAAATACTGAAATGTCTACGAAAAATTGGAATGAACTAGGTTAGGCTTTCTTGGAGGTTACAAAGATACAGTAGATTTCTATAGTTTTGTAGTCATGATTTAGGGAATTATATCTAGAAATGTATCTGTTTTCTACTCCCTTTTCTATGTAGATTCAGCGTGCTGATTTTCCACCTGATGCCAGCCTCTAGTGGCTGGCTAGCTTGAAGCCCATTGCAACCTGACAATTGCCTTCTGAAAATTTAGATGTCACCACAGAGCATCAAGAGAGGAAGTGGAAGGGAGAATTTTTCTGTTACTTGTTATGGGTCCTCCTCGTTCCAGAAGTTAGTAATTAAAATCATGGCAATGTTCTATTATTTAAGAAGATGAAAAAAGTAGTGTTTTGGTCATTAGTATGTCTCAGCACCTAGAACAGTGCTTGCACATAGCAGGATCTCAATAAACATATGTAGAGTGAATAATTGGAAATTAATTCTTTTATGATGTCACATTAAGATTACTGGGTTCTATCCACATTAAACACATTAAACAACTTTAAGTTTTGGAATGTTGAAGAAATAAAGAAATTATTTGAGATAAGCCTTGTTCACAGTTCAACAGTCATACTTTTTTACATGTCTATATGTAATATACCCAAAGGTTGTGTCTCCATTGTTTAACCCCTTCCTCACCTCTCAGGAAAGGGCATAGAGAAGTTTAGCTTAATTCACTGACAATGAAGGCTCTTCAGATCTACATGAGGTTTGAACTATTTGTCTAGAACTTTATGATACGGTATCTTTATGCATATAGATTTCAAAATTCACTTGCCATTTTTGTTGCTCATAGATGTAAGTGATTTCATTGGATGATTGATCACATGATCTTAAACACTTAACTGTAATGCTCATGTTGTAAGCTATTAGAATGGGCTGGATATCAAAGCCCACTTTGTAAATGGAATGGCCTTTTATATTTGTAGCTGGTAGTTTTGCTGTTGTTTTGAGTGTTGACCATCACTGTTACTAACACAGTCTGTAGACATGGTGGCATCCTATATTGCTGCTTAAATGAATTCGATGTCAGGATGTGCTTTTAAATTCTGAGTAAAGATTTAGCACAGTTTACTCCTTTCCATGAATTTTCCCTGTCACATATTGCTGCTTAATTTGATTGTATTTGATATGTTTTAATATTTTATATACTATTAGTGCACTTCCTCTATGTAATTTTATTTAGAAGTTTCTTGAGCATTAAACCATTAATCTAGGATAGATGTCGTTTGTTCAAACTTTATTGAGGTTTTATTTTCAGCAGACTTTTTCTTAAGACACTTATTATTTCCTTGTTTCTCAGACTGTAAATGAAAGGATTTAGTAAGGGAACTACTATTGTAAATAAAATTGCAGCTGGTATATCATTATCTCCTTCTTCAAGCAAATTTGGTCTAATATATAAGAAAAAAATAGATCCATAGTATAATGAAACTGACAAAAAGTGGGATGCACAGGTAGAAAAGGCTTTGGCCCTTCCCTCTTTGGATTTCATTCTGAAAATAGTCAGAAGAATATAGACATAAGATATTAAGACACTACCTATGGTAAAGACTTGAATTGAACCCGAGAAGATGAATAGTACCAGTTCATTGATATAAGGATCAACACAGGAGAGTCTATACAAGGGAAGAATATCACAGTAAAAGTGGTTGATG